>JAQGAR010000415.1:0-15641 GCA_034697865.1 Oribatida sp. | reverse complement strand
AAGGAGTAGAGGAGAGGAGTGGGGGAAGCCTATCATCACTGCAATTATAATCAAAACATAATTTTGTGAATAATATCTCGTGAAAAGTCAGTGCCATTAAAGTGCAAAGACTTAGGAATTCATTCAAATCTTAACAATCCGTTGGCTTCTTATTTATAATTAAATTCCTTAGCGATCAACAGATAGAGGGAACGGACGGCCAGACATATTCCGAACAAAAGTGTCAGAAGAGTTCATCGGATAGTCCGTCAAATTTATCGAATATTAAGAATAATTAAAAAACAAAATTAAAACAACCGAACAAAATAAGTAAAGACAATAAGAAAAATACAAAAATAATTAATTATAATCAGAGAGAAAACAAAGAAAACAAAATTTCCTTAATTAGAAAATTATATAATAAGGAAATAAATGCTATAAATATCACAAAACACTAATCAAATCGATAACTGTTTTTCTGCTCAAATCTATTCATAAACGACACGAATCGTAGATAATATCCAAAGGAGTAAAACAAATGTAAATCTAATCTAAAAATACTATTAAATAATAACTTCTATTAATTTATAATTAATTATATCATTAATAGAAAAAATAGGCAAACGTTTGAATAAACGCATGAATTGTTTTTATGTTAATATATAAAAGATATTCTAATAATGTGATTGATATCTATATATAAATTATCCTGCTCTAAATCGGCAAACAATCCACTCATGTCTTGAGCCCTACCGCTATCCGAACCAATCACTCGAAACCAAAATTAAAAACAGTTTTTTTTAAACGAGATAATTTTGAAACTGTCGTGACTTTACAACTCAACATTGCATTCGTTTCGCTTTAATATTATTAAATTAATGGGACTTTGAATTAGTGTTTAAAATAAGCCAAAAATCAAAACCAATGGACAGACCTTCTTTCAGGCCCTAAATAGCGAATGACTCCAACAAAATGACTTTACTCTTATTCTAATGTTCAAGAAATCAATTCTTTAAGAAAGAGAAACACATAAAGTGTTTTATTATACAAAAGTGATTATTAAATGATTATTAAAAGGAAAGGCTCCGCGAAATCAAGACCTAAGCCTAACATTTAATAAAACCTTTGGTTCGCTAAATATTAGAGTCAATAGAATCGTAAAAATTATTTTTCACGAAATGTTTTAGTTATCGTCACGTTTATTGAAAGCACAGAATTAAGGACTGAATTAGAAATCGAAATATTATCTCAAATATCACTTCTATTGATAGACTAATGGCTTAAAACCTATTATCAAATGAAATCAAATTAAAAAACACATTCAATGCAATCAAAAGACTCTGTTATTAAAATCAAATGAGAATAAATCCAAACCATAAATAAATACAAACATTTAGATTAAGTTTACTAATGGCCACGATATGTCTACTGCCAAATGCAAAATCACCATGCATATTCGATAGTTTATGGTTAAATTATGATCGCATATGATCTCCAGAGTAAATTAAATAGTTTATGAGCGATTTTCAAAGTAGATAAGATAATTTAATTTACCTAATGTTTACCCCCTGGCCTTCTCTTCGCAAGTATATTTAGATCAGCTGAGAGAGAGAGAGAGAGAGAGAGAGAGAGAGAGAGAGAGAGAGAGAGAGAGAGAGATCCCAAATGTAGAAAAAGTCACTTGTTTCAACAAATGAATTCAATTATTCCACGAAGATATCAGTTCTCATTTGTTAATGAGTTCAGAGGTCTTCAAACCCCAAACAAATTCCTGCAAATATTTTAATACATTTAGTTTTGAAACTAATGTTTTATTTCTCAAAATAAAAACCTAAACATTGAACTATTTTATGGGAAAAGAGGTTTTAATATCTGGTTTTTGGCAATAAAAGCGCCAAAGAATTAAATTTGAAATATAATGCATTATAAACAGTGTTAAGACTTTACCGATCATTCAAACCTCCATTTGATTGATTAGTTTCAAGATTTTTATCGATCAGAGTTTTCGAGAGAAAAGGGAAGACTTCTTCTCAAGAATGAGAAAAATCCTTTAATTGATTAAAATTTTGAAGTGAAACCCAAACACAAGAAGTCTTTTAGGAGAAGACGTGAAACCTCTTCTTCGCATATCTTCTGATATATGATAACATAGAAGACGGACAGACATTAAGAGTCAGTCGTTATTTAGTAATTATTTTTGTATCCATTCTATGAAAATCTATAATAATTATCTGCAAATAAGTGGTAGACTTATCGCAAGACTACTATTGAATAATCAATAATTTATATGTTATTATAGTCTTCGAGTGAGGAGTAAACTAATGGCAATCCATTATAATTAGAGGATAAACACAAACGCATTAAGTTTGGAGTTTGGGATCACTTTTCTCAGAAAAGTTTATTTTTGTCTTAAATTACATAAAATTTGCGAAAATCTCTTTAATCGAAAAGATAACCACTTTGTGTGTAATGAAAGTACCATGATAAAAAGTAAAGTAGCCTAGATTAAAATAATTAAAAACTATTTATGTTAATCATTTTTCACATGCTACTTTCAAATGAATTGATACGAACTTGCTTGTTGGCCTCAAAACAGTGGTAATAAACTAAATATATGTTTTGTATAAATATATCTCTTTTTCTGTAATTTATTTGAAATGCAATCTTGATAAATTTATTGGAACTTTAGAAATTAGCTCCGAGCATTTACCCATGTAATGCTTTTATGAGCCATGGCCAATGACCAGGGATATATTTAGCAGAATTAATATGCATTTTGTGCTAATTTTGAAGAAATCTAACCAAAAACAAATCAGTAGCGAAAGACAATTAATTAATGACAATTTAGATAGCTGAATATAGCTGCTAAGCTGATCGGTTATTTAAGTAAACTAGGTTAAGTAATTTAAATAAACTGATTAATAATAAATAATGATTTCTCCAAAACGATCTCAAACCCGATTTCTCAAAAATAATTGTTTTTAAGAATCAAAAACAAGAGTCGATTCACTCGAAAACTGAGAGCAAAAGCGTTTTTGAGAACAAATTCGAGTAAAAATTATAATTACTTTCGTGGTATCAAAAAAATTAGGTCTCGGATCTCATCTCAAATTACATGGTTTTGAGCAAAAAAGTGCGCAAAAAATAACAAAAAACTCTTTGCTTGGATCTAATGAATCCCTAAATATTACAGAACTTAAAATCGGATAAAAAAATGCGAAAAAATTGCCTTAAATTCCATCGAAAAATATAAAATATAATAAATTTCTGAGAAAATCGCGATTAGAGACGACTCTCAGACCCACTCATTATTTGTGACTAATTATTATCGAAGACTATTCACTCATTTTTCCGGCCTTTCAGTCGAAAAAATACCTTAAAACAAAAAAAGCCTAATAATTGCATCGAAGGACAGGTAGTCTGTGGTAGAGCTGAGCAAAAGCGAAGGCGAATCACGAATTTTCTATGAAATCAAATCGCGAATAATATTTAAATTTCTTTCTTTTCATTCAAATTCATGAATTAATTAAATTCCACATTAAATTGTGATCCGGGACAGGCATAGAAACGAGCAATTCCTATCAGGGTTGATTAATTAGCTCTCATTTAATTAGTAGGCGATTTTAAAAAACACAAATTTCCATTTTATACCCCTTTCTCTCAAAGCATTGCAAAAACTAATGGAAAAATCGCTCTTAAAATTAGATTTAATTCTCATGTTTTCAATGATTTGAGTCATGTTTTCTCTGATAAATACCTCGAAACTGCATTAATGAAAAATATATTATTCTTTATCATCCAATTAAGGATTAATTCAAACTCAGAAATTCATACCAGAGTTGAAAAAAATACTTTTGGGTAACAAAAAAAGCAAATTATATTAAATACAGAGAATTCATGTTTTAAAACATTTATATATTATTATTATTATGTAAGTAATGCTTAATTTCGTATCACCTGAAGGAATATTTTACTATTTCTCTCCGAGTCTTTACTATTGAATGGCATTCACTTAACATTAAAGTGATTTCATTCCCCGAAGAGCTCAAAATATTAGCTCACTTATTAAACGGGGGTCGCAAAGGGGGTCAAACACTTTAATGGGCTCAAATTTTTGAACAAATACTCAATTTTTATCATAAATACACAAAATTCGAGGAAATTTTAAATTCAAATTCACCCTATTCTTGGAAATTAAGACAAAGTACCGATAAAAATCGGAAATTCTTTAAAAACCTTCCAAGAATTCTTGGTTACACTGAGTTTAAAATAAAAAGTATGACTTCCTATTAAACAGATTTTTGCTCTGAATATGTTTTGGGGCGGCTTTAATACAAACGCTCTGATATGGAGGTAAACCATAGACTCGATTTCACAGACTTTAAGAACAGTAGAAATAGTTTATAACGAATTAAAAGTGAATGAAAAATAAATTTAAATCCGTATTCATTCAAATCATATCCGAAACAACTAATTAATCGCCGGAGAAAATCACATTTCAATTAATAAATGAACGCAATTATTAACAAAACCAATCAACTATAAGACCTGAGCGGAGCGCCGGCTATTAAATAATGCATTCATTTTGATAGATGACTCTTTCGGATGAGTCCGATATCAAACTGAATGCAAGCACTCAGTTATTATCCGCGGCTTTGAAACTATGACTTAATTTCCTTAATTGAATGTCGATTACTATCGCAAGCACAGCATAAACACGGCATAAGCACAGCATAAGAGCCAACAAACAAAATCAAAATCTATTTTATCAAACAATGAATTATTGTTTGAAAAAATCAAATAAAACAATAATTAAGTCATTAAAAACGGAACACAGAATTTAGAGCTCACCATAAATGGGAGAAAATGCCTCAAAAGAAGAACACCTCTCGGGCAGAGGAAGGCATCCACGGAATTGGTTCAGATCACACATTGATAAATTGGCCTTGTATTCAATATTCAGCGCAAATTTTACTGATAAATTCAATTTAATTCATTATGAGAATAATCAATGCAATTATCAATAAATTAACCATGAATAAAAACAATAAAATCATATATAAATTAACTAGGCTCTTGATATTAAACTATTAAGATTTATAGATATCCGGAATAACACATAAAACCTGAGCATTCAAATCATAAAACATTAATTTGTTTTAAGAAAAAGACTAATAATTAAAGCAATTTTCCCAAAGATTTGAAGCATTTTTCACTCTATTAGAGAGGATTGCAGTCAAATATCAATTCATTATTTATATCAAAACGTTTTTTGTAATAATCAAAAGTACTTCTCCTCGAATCAAATGATTTATAATCAGTCCATAAATTATACGATTCTTATGAATCATAAGTGAAGTTCAAATCAAAGCAATAATAAAAATCAAGAATAAAATTAAGAAAAATCCAAATATAAAAACACAGACATTAAAAGCCAGTAATGAAAGCAAAAGATATATATTTCCCAAAACTTATTCTGATTTTGATTTTCTACTCCAAAACTCATAAACTAATCGCTCAAATCTAATAGAGAAGAACAAAATACCAGAAGAATTTTTATTATCTTTCAAGTTTTGCTCAGTTCTCAGGACATTCAAAATCATTAATCTTTTTCCAGATTTGAAGAAATAATTTTTTATTCTTCAGTTTATAGCGATTAGAGACAGACTTTTATGGTTTTTTTTGTGATACTCCAGAGTAGGAAAGATCTCAATATATTCAGTGCTTTACTAACTGAGGGAAGGACTAAGAATTTGAGGTCGAATTGATCCGAGATTTAACCAAAATATCAAATCAAAAGAAAATTTCCAAAATTTCAACCGTGAAAACACTCGAATGGGTAGTCAGTGCTCCGGATAGAGCCCAGTCCTAATCAGAGTCAGACCCGACGCATCTCTGCCTCAAATAATAATAAAAATTAACTGAAAATAATCCTAAACTTAAAATTTTCGGTCATCTTATCATTAATTTCCTTTTTTTAAAGGTTTGCTTCATTTTGTGCCTTAAAGTACTTAAAGTCAACATATTTTCAATTCATTCCTTAAATTGGTTTTAATCTGAGTTTAGACTCATTTTGATTGAAACCCTTTCCGTTTGCATCCAATAAGAGGTTTATCCAAATTTCAACTTATTTTTCACTTTAACTGTAATTTTATTAAAGTTTTATTACATTTATAATTGAAGTTTTGAGTGAAACAAAAATATTTCTTTAATTATTCGTTTATCGCTTTTAATAAACAGATTTGAGATTTGCATAAATTATAACCGAAAAATGACCCAAACTTTTGGCAAAACCCGTCGGAAAAGGGAAGTGGAATAAAGAGCTCGAAAATAATTAGCCATTTATTGGCTCCAATTCCTACTCAAAAACATATTAAAAACTGAACCGTAAAATCGCGTATCACTAAAGGGTTTAACTGAACTGAACTGACATTTAATCAAATTATATTTTGAGGCAAAACTGAAACAAAAACAACAAATCAAAGAAAATCAATTCAATCAGAAAAGTTTCAGGATCTTCACGAGAGAGAAGGCATAGTATGGGAGGAAAAGCGTTATCAAAGGATTGAACGCAACCCTAACCTTTTAACAGCAAAAAGGAATCACTTCTTCGAGACATATATTTATTTGAAGACATCCAAAAAGGAGTCGGAGAGAGAGAGAGAGAGAGAGAGAGAGAGAGAGAGAACAATGCAATGACACGACAACTCATAATTGGGCTGCACATGTATGCGATGGCAATCAGATCCAAGGCGTTGAACTTGGATTGTGGCCAAAACAGAGAACTGCTTTCCACACAAAACTATTGGCAATTCGACCACAAAAGCCAGATATCGACTCCACTAAGGCTTATATAACAGCACCTAATCGTATTGGTATTGATCTAATGCCTTAACAATACCTCCAAATAATTAGATAGACTCTAATGCATAGTCTAAATAAATTGCACACTGGATTACCACGAGCTAAACAGTGGAAGGAATGCCAAGCAACTCACAAAATTACACTATTCATTGATCCAGCTAAACAGCAAGCAATAAGAAGCTGGTAAAAACACATAAAATTGCAAGTTGATTGAAAAACTCCAATTATTCCCGGAGTATGGAGGATAAGCAGATGAACTTGAGAGAGCCTGGCTACTTTATCTTAAGAATAATTCTATGATAAATCGGTTTCATTAATTCCAAGTATATATTACTCGAAAATTTCGTTAAATTTCTTTCTTGAGTTGAGTTTAGTATAAATAGTAAGCAATTTATTTATTTATTCGCAAATAATAGTCAATAGAATCACTTAATACATAATTAATGAGACTTTGATTCACTCAAATGAGACAAAACCAAAAATAAGTAAAACACAAATAAAACAAATTATAGATGTATATAATGATATGAGAAAGGATAATAACAAGCAAAAATGTCTCTCAGGACAGAAAAGTTTGAGAAATGTTGTTTCAAGACTGCAATCTCTCTGAAACGCAAATATTGTCGCAAACGAGGATCAGATGAAACAAAAACAAAACCAAATATTTTGCAAATAATGGCACAGAATATCAGATGCTCTCAAAAATATGAATAGATTTTCAATTAATAATTAGTTGAGAAAACATTAATTAAAAATTTGATATTTTCGCCTTCAGAGAGAAAATGAGACATAAGTCTGGTATTAATTAATGTTAATTAAGAACTGAGAAAACAAACAAAATTATTGATAAATAAGTTAAAAACTAATAATCAGATTTTAATATATTTAGAGATAAAACGAGTTCTTCAGGAGACCAGTTATGCCCAACTCTAAAGAAGAGCTGTTCCTCTCAATGCAGAGGTCCGGAGTTCTTGCGTAAGGAAAATGATGGCAAACTTGCGATAAAATGCATTAAACAAAAAGCAATAAAAAGTCAAACTCTTAGACATTGAGTGAAAGACATATCACTAAAATTCTGGCAAAACGTGATGAAATACACTGATAGTCGAGGAAAGGCTTTAACACACAAAGAATCAGTAATGCGAAAGGGGTAGAAGAAATTTACATGAATTTAGCCCATGGCAAAATTTTAGGGCACCCCCTACTTTTTGGGGGGAGTTTTAGTAATTTTCTGTACATCTCCTAAATTTAGTACAAATTTTTTTTGTGTTAAATATCCCTTCCTTTACCCCTTTAGTTGAGAATTTTTGAGACTCCCTTGAAGTACGACAACTGCCCATCCCTGCAAAGAATTGTATATCAAAGACAGGAAAGACATTACTCTGTATTCATCGGTAGAATGGGTTTCTGTCCACACATTAGTACTGAGTTTAGTCCGTTGTGTAAAATATAGTGTATTTCAAAGCGATTGATATCTCAAAAGAAATTAAACTTTTTTGGCGTTAATTATCATTATTTAGGAGACCAACAATCAGTGCTCAGGTCTATAGCCCGGGCATATTGTGTAATACTCGTAAGCCATTAAATTAAACTGAAAACCTATAAAATGCTGGAAAAGGCGACTCATCCGTGAGCTGCGATTTAATTACCACAACTGACGAAAAGCCAGTCCCCAGCAAATAGACTGACATTCATCAGTATTCCTAATGTCTAATCTGTGCTTGGAGTTAATTTTAGTCAGTCTTTCAGAGCGAACATCGATCTAATCTTGAAGCAATAAAATTTTAAATGTCACCAAGCGTGTTCACATTTATGCAAACCACCTTGATTAATGTTGCAATGCAATCTAAACTAGCAATTCGTCGATTGATTAAATTAATTTCTGGACCATTAATTGTCTTATTTTATTGAAATTAACTAGTCATTATTAGAAATTAAGCATTATACACCTTGCTGACCACATACAAGGGTAGATAGGGTTAAGATATGAGTAGTTTAGCAAGATTATTAGCAAATAAAACTAATCTAAATGACAAAACGAGTGAATAAATACTAAAAAATAATTTTATTATTATTTTCCTCATATTTCTAAAGCGATTGAAATTAAAATTAATTATCTAATGATCACAAAAATGACGATCAAAAACTAAAAAGATAAGTTTAAAGCTCACAAAAGAGTGAATATCAGGATATATGAACTGACAAACTGACTATCAGTTTGAATATTATTTTACAAAAATTATAAAAAATGCCGAAAAAGAAGAGCAAAGACTATGTCTCCAAAACTTAATAATTATAAAAACAAAACTATGAATAACCAGAAGGGGTTATAAACACAAATTCTTTGAGTCTAGCAAAAAACAAATATTCATAAAACCATTAGATCGACATAAAACAGAGAATCCTGTTCACATCTAACCGAATTATGCATGCTCAAATTGAGGCTCATTCAAAGCGACAGCTTTTAAACTGATTCTAAACACAAAAAAACACAATTTATAAACTATGTAAATCCGTTAATTGTGGATGCTCATTAATAATATCAATAACAAAGTTGAGCACCAAGCAAAACAAACAACAATCTAGCACATTTGCTTTTTTTGAAAATAAATCGATTAAAGGATTAATTAATCAGAAGTAATAAGCATTTTGTCGACTAACGACTCAAAAGTCGGACAAAACAAACAAAACGCTAATCAAAGGCCAGAAAATTGAATTTAAACTCAGCATAAACTCAGCATTTAATCAGACGGCAAAAGGTTTGACCGAAAAAAAATTAAGTTGTGATCAGTATTTTCGAGTCGTGTGTAAGAATTGACAGAAAAGAATGAGGAACTAAACTGAAAGACGACTTTCCGACTGAGAACCGATACTTAAAGTTAGCTTTTTTTCACTTCAAACTTACTCTGTATTTATTCGCCTCAAAACTCTGCTGTCATTTCAATTTGTTCATTGATTAAAAAGTTAGCTTAAATCAAATAAAAAAGCAAATTATATACGAAATATATATCAATAAGAATCTAAACCTTCAGAAGAAAACATTAAAATTTCTTAAGTATATCGACTGAAGAGAGAAAAACTGTTTTTATACTAAAAACTCAACGGTTTTATGGGATTTCTCTGATTCTGATTCCCAGTCTTTTTCACCATAAACTCAAAAGAATTCTTTGGCTAAACATTAATGATAATTGAGTTAATGCTCGAGTAATAAGTCAGTCCTAATAGCACAGCATACGAAACAAGCAAAAAAGTCCACAGATTTTTATGATAGTTAAAAAATGTTCGCCAATAGAAGTCTGAGCCCAGTATTAAAAAATTGTCGTTAGTTTTAGTAAAATTTGAGAACAGATACCAGACTTTGTCTGCAGTTTTTAAAGTCGAGCGAAAAACAATAATCAAATTAAAGCTAATTTTGAGCACAGAATCAAATGATCATTATAGAAGAAGGATGTCCAAACTCTGCATAATCTCGGCAAACAACCAGGAGCACACTGGCACATTTTAATGGATACAATAGGCAGATGTTTATAAGACATTATACACCAGAAGATTACTCTATTAAACGAAGAAAGTAATGGTTTTATACTCTTTTCAATTGATTTGTGGTTTCGATTAACAAAAGGAAAGATTTTCCAACTGTTGTGTTGTTATTCTTCATACCTATGATTACAAAACAATGTTTACTTTTCTTCATATTCTGTCCCTTTCTTGAAATTACTACTAAAACCCTGAAAATCAGAATTAGTTTACTGTGTTTTTTACTAACTTTTACTTTAATAATAGCCGAGTGTAAGGGGACAGTAGTCGAGAGTCGGAGCGACAGTAAACAGCAATTATAGTATTCTGCATAACAAACATCACAATAGGTTTGAATATAAGGCGGTTAAGAGTTGGCCACAAAAAAATAGAGTAGAGAAAGAGATGAAAACCCAAATATTATAACCGACGCCCTATCGTGCAGTGCCTTCAGTGTTAACTAAATTACAATATTTTTTAAGAGTATATAAAATTAATTCACTCATGACTTGCATTCGGCGTCGAAACCCTCGAAAATGTTTTAATGGATCAGAAAATAGTAATACATTTCTCTTCTAAATGTTTTGAATACTGGTTTTCACTCCTCTCTGACTCTTAAATTACAATCTTTTCAAAGATGAGATTCATTTACTTAAAAGAAAATTGGATTCACTTTAATATTTTGAAAATATCCGGGACTTTAAGTCAGACAATAAGTGAAAGTCGAGAATAGAAGTCAAGAATAAGAAAAGCAAAATAAACTATTTTGCCGACAATAATAGCATTGAATAGACATGAGAGGGACGGGTATGCATAAAGCCTACGCACAATAGTGAGAAAGGCTTCTCTCCATCACAACTACCGGACTATTGAGGCCTTCAAAACAGATTCAAACAGAATTTTATTAGATTTTGATGTCAATGGTATCAAAGCTATTGTTATCATTAAATTATATGATATATAATATTATTATTTATTTCTTTAGCACAGAGTATAACAAAAGATCAAAAAGAAAAACATAGTTTTCTATTATAACTATTTTCTCACTAAATGATAGGTCATTAGAGGCTAATGTATTTTCTACGCAACTGACTCCTAGCAAATCTAATTTATTTATAATTGAAATTGTTTTCAGCATTTCTTACTCTCGTTCTCACAGTCAGAACGAAACCAAAAGTATTTTACTCTAAGCTTTTGTATCGCAATATATATTTTAATTCATTTAATTTTAATTCAATTCATATTAAAAACAAAACAAAAATATAGCGTAAAAACAAATTTCAGTTAAGATATAATATGTAAAGAAATATAAGCAAAATAACGAAAACAAGTTTTAAATTGAAAACTCATTTTAATATTCTCATCGTAACCGAGCAGAAAAACACGTATAAAGTGTATATACATATTCCATATATTTTATTTTTCAGAACCAATTTTGAAACATATTTTGCTTTGAACTTAAATACCTTATCACAAGTTATCAGTAAAAATTAAAAACTGAATTCATGTAAATTTCAATTAGAAAATAATAAATTATCTTTAATTATCTCAAATATTCGCAGCCATAGAAGAATATCTGCTCTGAAGTATCGATAGTCTTAAGAATTATTATCACTTCTGGAATTGAATGTCAGATCCCTTACACTAATGATTGATATAAGTGTTGATTGAAATTAGATTCACAGAAGACGTGAATCAAAATCTTTTTATAATCTGTAGAATAGAAGTGAATAACGAAATATATTCACGAAATGCTAAAACAGAATATCAGTTACTGTTGTGGACGACCGACAGATACCTTAACTGATAGATAGAGGACCGGGAGGTTTGACACTTCAATGTTCGGGCAGATGTTAGCGCACAGAAGGAGAGACCGATACAAATGAAAAATTGTTTCAAATAATGAATTGTGAAAAGAGAGCCAAAGAACAACCGAAAGCCTCTCAACATTCAGTGGTAAAGACAGAAATGAAAAAATATATTAATTATATTATAATAGAAAAGTTACTTAACTTAATATAAATGAAAAATTGAGTGCAAAGCGAGTGAGACTTTTTGTTGGAGAATACATAACTACCAGCCCTTAAGGCATACTCTGTAAAAACATTGCGAGAGAGAGAGAGAGAGAAAGAAAGAGAGAAAGAGAGAGAGCTATTCAAACGAACTAACATTTTCTGTTAGCGACTGATGAACTGAAAAGTGCCGAATATGCAGTCCTTAGGTACTGAGGGACAGAATAGAGGACTGGCTGAAGAATGATTTTGTTCTTACATACGTATTGTAATAAAATTGTATGAAAATCTAATTATAAAGTTTAGAGAACTGTAAGGACGGAATCAAATTTGTTGCGTTGTTTTTCAGACAAATTGTGTGTCTTTGCACTGGGCTCTAGATCTCCCTATGTGTTAAGAAATGCCAGCACCGGCAGCTCAGATACCACTTACTCGCGCTGATCGTGGAGCCGGCATCACAAACAAATAGACGAGCAACATTTATTTTCACTTTAATTTTCATAACTAATGGCAACGCTGTGAGGCTTACAATTGACTACTGGTTTGGAAACTCATATACAATGTATTTAATGATTGTATTGATATTTATTTAATATTTTTGAAAAGGCTATCATCAGTCAAATTGACTATAAATTAATGGCCACAAAGAAATCTCATAATCGAAAGCCTATCCAAGGCTTGAGTTGAGGAAAAACTACTGTTTTAATAGCCGTCAGGACTGGAATATCATTTGCAGAGCGAAACCCATTTCCATGCGATTACAGAAACAATTGAGTAGATTTTGCTTTCAATCGAGAACTGAATTTCAAACAATCATTAAATACAATCAATTCATCGATAGATACAAAATGTATTGAATTAAAGCCAAGAACCTTCTAATCGCAAATATTTAATTCAGTGATAATTACAGAAACACATAAAATACAATCGAGTTTTGGGTAAAAAATCACTAATGAATAAAACATAAGCAAAGAAAGTTCAGAATTGTTTGACTCAAACAATACTACAGCGCTTTATATAAGAGCACACCACAAGTATGCATAGGAAACACTCTCAGCTCTTATTAAAAACAGTTTTCTTCGATAATAAACTATTAAATATTGGGAAACAAAACCATTTTCTCAAATAACAAATGCATTTATCAAATGAAAAATCATGTAATTATTTCAAAACAGGTTTTCCTCCGAAACACATCTTTAAGACCAATACAAATGTTATGAACTGTTTGTGTGAAAAGACATACATTTTTAATATTAGTTACATTTGTTAATTAGAGGTGTGAAGAGGGGGACTGTGAGGGACAGTAGTTATTTAAAGGCATCTGAAACTGGGCACTGCATAACACTTATTTAAGAAATTAGTTCTGCGCTAAGAAACTATACCAGAAGTCTTGAAATCAGATTTAATATCGAGAAACAGAATTATTACTTCATATAATTATATGCCTGCAAACCCCAACCCGAAGGAAATGCTACCAAATCGCTAATTTTTCTACACTTTTCAACTCCAAAGGAAATAAACATTTAATTCAATTATAAATCAGAAGTTGTTTCGCATATTCGGAGCCGAAGCTGAGAACAGGGCTCAAGACATTGAAAGACTGATTGCCTGAATATATGTATTTAATAGCAATTAAGAAGATTTTTGTTCACAGCTTTGCATCTCTTAAGCGATCTTTTAAGAGAAGTCTCATATAATATGAATTGCGCTCCAATTTTGTTAAAAACTAATAATCGCTTGTTTTTTATACAACTCTTGAATAATAATAATAATAATTAAAATGATTTACAGATTTATTTAGAGATATATTTATGAAATTAATTCTTAACTCTTATGTAACACTAAATACGTGAATATTAAACACTTATTAATTGGTATTTTTCCACCGTTTTGTTCTTGTTTCTTTAAACTTTGACCCCTTAACTCCGATATGGCTGTAATCAAGGCACTTTTGAGAAATAACTGGTTTAATTAATAATTTAGATAATTATAAATAACCATAATCAAGCTAATTATGGTTGGTCAATGGAAAACGCGATGTTCGCCTTGTTAATTTCAGATTTGAATAGGATAATTGCTTGTACAGATGGCTTATTAGCCAGGTATGTCAGCATGGTGATTTGCAATTTTAATTAGATCGTGACCATTTTTTGCTTAACACCAAAAGGGTTAACAGTTCGTGATTTCACAAGAATTAGTTTAAAGTGATTTTCAATGTATATTTCAATGTCTTATCACTTATGGATCAGTTGACAGTTCAAAATCACTTCCATTACTGGCATTTACTAATCAATCGATACACAAATCATTTACCAAATTATTAGGCATTAGTTTTGACGCGTTTTTTGCCATAAGTTTGCAATAAATTAAATTCTTTCAAACATTGCCTTCAAATTAAATTCACTGATATTTAATCGAAATAATTGATAAATAACTCGACTTTCAATGAAAAATATGTTTCACTCAATCAATGACTGCACAAAACCAACAGTTTTGTTATGATTTACATTTGAATTGAGTTTTTCTTTAAAAAATTCGCTTAAAATTAAAGATAATTTCGAAGCAATTTTAATGACCAGTAATTTGGAGGAAAAATATCTGATAAATAGTTGAGTTTTCAGCAAATAATCCAATAAAATAAATAATCTTTTTTTTAGCAAACATTGAGTCTATAATTCATATCTGAATTGAATTCTAAGTAAAAGAAATACATTTCTATCAGAAGAAGAAATTTAATTAAATTTTAAAATTAAAAAAAATATATCTTTTTTCAAACCAATGTGTAAATGCTATTAAGATTAGGATTTAATGAATGCCAGAGAGGGAGGGGAGGAGAGAGAGAGAGAGAGAGAGAGAGAGAGAGAGAGATCCGTCTTTTTAAAAAAATAAGAAACTATTTACCAATGATTGCAATCAATGATAATAATAATAGCAATAAATATTTTTTGCACAACAGTGATAATTGTGTGAAAAGTAAGAGGACTGGGCATCAGATCTGCCTAATATCTGAGCCGGCATTTCGGGAATACCCTCCAGAGCTAAGAATTCGGGAATGACTGAAATTACAAAATATTTTCTGTCAATTTGTTTCATCGCATTTCCATTAAGTCTTAACTTTAAAAGAACTGGAATCGATTTCTGAAGTTTTAATTCAATCAATTTAATTAAAATCGATTTTAACATCAATTAAATCCCATGATTTGCAAAACAAACTAATGAATAGCACACTGACTGAAATGCTCAAGCTTTGGAGACCACAGTGACTCTTGG
>JAQGAR010000414.1:0-15649 GCA_034697865.1 Oribatida sp. | reverse complement strand
AACATTTAGTCATTTACTCCAATAATTGATTTACAACTATTTTAGATTAATCCCAATAATCAAAATATTATGAAATAATTTCACCTTGATAAAGGTTATTTCGAATGTATCCAAGTCATAAACTAAATTTGAAATAAAGGTGAACACCTCTAACTTTATGTTAAAAGGTTTGTCAGACAAATAATCAAAATAAATGTAATTAATTTCTCATTAATTAATAGTAAATAAAAGGATTAAAGCGAAATTGAAAAAACTGTGAAAAATGGGAAATGTCAATTAGTATTTATATCTATTTTGTCCATTCTCAATCTTAAAATGTGATTTCGAGTGAAAATTCAAATTTTTAAGCCATAAAATAGATGAATGAAAATACAGTAAATATTTGCCCCTATTTTATATTCCATGACAAACAATTTCAAGATTAAATAAGATCGGAGCGTTTTGAATCTATCTAGCTCAGTCAACATATTTTAAATAATGGTATATATTAAATGATTGACTCAATTAATGTTTAATTAAATTGAATCGAAATAAAATGAAAGATAAGTTTTGAACGAAATAATTCTTATTCTCAATTGAAATAAACGTTAGTTTTGAGCGAAAGTTTTATTTTTTATTCAATGAGTTCTCCATTGAATTGTTTTCTGTTTGAAAGCCAACAATAAATTGTTTTATTCTTCGGAACCGGTCTTTGATTAGTTCCATAAAGTGATAATCGCTTATTTAGTCTTAAATCTTATATAAATTTGTTTTTAATTTTTGTTTAGAGTGTAAATTATTAAAGTTTTTATCCATTTGTTGTTTTTGTCTTAATTTAAGTGAAAAACCAAATTTAAATAAAGAGTTAATTTTGAATCAATTGTAAGATATGTCTGACAACGACGACGACTTCATGTGTGACGACGACGAAGACTATGATCTGGTAATGGGTTTAAAACTTTGATTTTGAACAGGTTCACTTTTAATCTACTAAATTAATGACAGGAATACTCGGAGGACAGTAACAGTGAACCGGACGTCGACTTAGAGAATCAGTACTACAATTCCAAATCCCTTAAAGAAGATGACCCGAAGGCCGCTCTCCAGAGCTTTCAAAGGGTGTTAGACCTGGAATCGGGGGAAAAGGGGGAGTGGGGCTTCAAAGCACTCAAACAAATGATCAAAATTAACTTCAAACTGGTATTTATTTTTCACTTTTTTTTGACAATTGCTTTATTGACAATTGTTTGGAACTTCAGAGCAATTACTCAGAAATGATGGTTCGATACAAACAACTGTTGACTTACATCAAGAATGCCGTCACTCGAAACTACTCCGAAAAGTCAATCAATTCTATTCTGGACTACATCTCCACTTCTAAACAGGTTTTGCATGCTATTGGTATGACTTTTTTTCTGATTATTGTCTTTTACCAGATGGAACTGCTTCAGGAGTTTTATGAGACAACTTTGGACGCACTGAAGGACGCGAAGAACGATAGGCTTTGGTTCAAAACAAATACTAAATTAGGAAAACTGTATTACGATAGAAGTGAATACAACAAATTGGCCCGAATTCTCAAACAACTGCATCAGTCCTGTCAAACAGACGACGGAACCGATGACCTCAAGAAAGGCACTCAACTCCTCGAAATATATGCTCTGGAGATACAGATGTATACGGCACAGAAGAACAACAAAAAACTTAAGGTCTGCCCACTATTTGTCTGCTCTCTGAAGCCTTAAAACTAATCGTATTTTTTACCAGAAATTGTACGAACAGTCCCTTCACATAAAGTCTGCGATTCCGCACCCGTTGATTATGGGAGTGATTAGAGGTCTGCCACCAATTGCTTAATCTCTTAAACTTAGTTCTTGTCTACAATAGAATGCGGCGGAAAAATGCATTTAAGGGAAGGCGAGTACGAAAGGGCTCACACAGACTTTTTCGAGGCCTTTAAGAATTATGACGAGTCTGGGAGTCCGCGTCGGACCACTTGTCTTAAGTATTTGGTTTTGGCCAATATGTTGATGAAGTCAGGCATCAATCCTTTTGACTCACAAGAGGCCAAACCTTATAAAAATGATTCAGAAATACTTGCGATGACTAATCTGGTCAGTGCTTATCAGAACAATGACATCAATGAGTTCGAAAAGATCTTAAGAACTAATAGAAAGACAATAATGGACGACCCCTTCATTAAAGAACACATCGAAGGTATAATCAAATAATTTGTGAATCAATTCTAATGATTTTTGGAACTGTTTTCAGACTTATTAAGGAATATTCGAACACAAGTTTTAATAAAACTGATTAAACCCTACACTAGAATCCAAATCCCATTCATCTCAAAGGTACGACTTTTTGTGTTGAGAGCACTCAACAATTCACTCATTTATCTTCACAGGAATTAAATATAGACGTATCGGAAGTGGAGAACCTTCTGGTCTCCTGTATTCTCGATAAGTGAGTCCCACTTTTATAAATAATTAAAATAATTTTATTTGGTTTACAAACAATTGTGTAACAAATTTGAACATTTCTTCGACAGTACAATACAGGGAAGGATAGATCAGGTGAATCAAGTACTTGAACTTAACAGAAGTACGAATAGCGCCGCCCGTTATAACGCTTTAGACAAATGGACGACTCAGTTATCTTCACTTCACTCGACAATTGTTAATAAAATGGCGTAAAATATTGTAATTTATTTGATTTAATACAATAAACAATTCAATAAAATTGAAAATTCAATAACTTTTTATATTAGTCCTGGAATTTGAATAAAATTTACATTAATTCGTGACTTTCCTCTCAAATTCATGATAAGAATACCGTTTACCCCATATTTGCACTTTTCTTACATTAATACGAATTTCAGTTCAGATGAAAGACAATAATTCGACAAAAGTTTAAACAAATTTAAGCCGAAATACATCGAAGTGTTGGCTCATAAATACTTTAATACAATTAACAAATAAATTGAATATAAAATTAAATAAAACGATTGTTTTGGAATGATTCGAATTAAGAGCAGTTTTTTATAAGACTAGATTAATCACACTTAAGAACACCATATGTTTGGGACAACTCATGTGATAGTCTTAAGAAATGTCATTTGAAAAATTGGGTTTTCCTCATAAAAAGCTTTTCATTGAATACATTGGAGAAGAGATCAAACAATAAGAATCAAATGAGACAATCGTTAAAATTAGATCTTTTGTCAATCGAGTGCTATAAAAAAGCTTAAGAGTTGAGAATAAAATACTTGGTGCTATAAAACAAATGAATTGCCACCATTCGAAAGTTCATAAGGAGGGATACACAAGGGGTTGTCGTTATTCAACTTCAGTCTATGAAATAACTGTAAATAAATAATTTTGTCTAGAACTTGTGTCACCCGGAATATGAACTATATCAGGTCAATCAGTGTATTACTTTCCAGATCCTGGATTTTCCTCAATGAACTGTCCTTAAAAATCCCTGACCTTTAGAGATAAGCAATGATAACATTTGATTAAAGTTTGCGATTGGTTTTTAACAAATTTCAAACGAATAACAACTTATGGATTAAAATAAACAATAAATAAGAATATTTTGAATAAAAAGAGAAAACAATAAAAAGTAATTTTGTGTCACTTATTTGTCATCAATATTGGGTTATTGTTCGTCTTCACTGAGACGACTGGCCTCTATGTTCACAGTTTTGGGGATAAAGCCTTCGGTTGAAAGCAAAGGATCTGACGTCCAATAATAAGTGGGCGGACCCGCACTGAAGCAAAACTTTTTCTGAAGAATGCGGTCGCCGTTGACGTAATACATCATATAAAAGTTGCACATCTCGTCATTTCCTGTCGATCCTATACTAACAACATGGTTTTTAAAGTTGTCCATGGTACATCTGGCTGCCATCACATCATTCTTCCTAATGACTAAATCCTTATTTTTGACAGGGTAAAACATCTGACAAACACAACAAACAATTTATTAAACAAATCTTAATTAATAGTTAATAGAAACCTGAGGTTTCTGTGGATTATGTCGTCCAACGAGAGTCCAGCGGCCTTCAGGCGATACTCGGAATCCAGAGACAACTTTTCCTAATTTATGAGTGTGAGTCCTAAAAGCGAATGGATGTAATTCCAAGGGCTCATCAATAGCACAGGCAGTCTCCATGTGTTCTGTTTTACCATTTAAATTAATTAAACTGAAAATTTTTGTGTCAATTAAAATACTCACCGATAGAATTGCTCGGAAGCATTCCTCCGGTGCCTAATAGTAAAACCCCCGCTCTTTTATTAACTCTGAAAATCAGTTAAAATCAGTTATAATAAAAGAATTGAAAAATAGTTATAAATGTTTACTTATTTGTTGTCGACGGCAATAGACTTAAAATAATTCCTGAGTTATCGGACTCTCCATCTTTAAGAAAATTACAGATAATTATCTGAAAGGCATTCTTTAGTTATCATTTGACTCACTTATAAACTTATCGACATTTGCGTAGTGGACCTGAAGTACCAAATAATTGATACCGGAGTCACCGCCGACCTTAAAGCCCACTCCTGACAAATATCAAGTGATTAAAACTTTGAATTTCAGAAATGATTGATTTGAATGGCAAACCTTGTGGCAGAGAAAGTGGGGGCGCATCCATAGCCCAGGCGTAGACAATTTCCGAACCCGAAGCACAAGTCGGAGCTCTGATGTATTCGGGTTTGGAGTCAGCCATTTCTCCGCAGTCCCACACAATTCTGGGGGTATCTCTTTCATGATAACCGGGTATTTTACAGCCATAGATAAGAATGTGATGCGCGGTATTCATTGTGGCGTTTGGTTTGAACTCAACTATAATCACAATCACATTAAAACTGTTCCTCACATAAATCAATGGAAAGCCTACCAATATATCGATGTTCTCTCGAATGCATTTTGAAAGCAGTGCACAAATAGGTCTCTTTCTGTCCAACAAATCAATTCATTTAATGTTTAATATTCAGAATAAGTGGCAAAAAGTGTTAATTCAAAGACATATGGAAATAAATTCCTGCAAGGTTCAAATATATTTTTAAAAAACCAACTCTTTTATCAATTCTAATCTATATAGATAATTTTGTGGGCAATTTTACTCTCGATTTATTTAATTGTTTGTTTTGACAATAGGCGAAACGATGAGAAATGACAATTATTTGATGATAACATACTTGTGTGGGCTGAACGTCGGGCATAAGCATCGGGAAAATGATGGACTCGTCATCCGTGGCGTCCACACCATATGTCATCAATTGGATTAAAAACAGTAATATTGATAAACAAAAACCTAAACTCAATGAATTCAAATCCATTTTATTCTTCGTTTACGAGTGTCTCATAAATTCAGTTCCAATACTTAAATGTCTCGACACTCAAAAACAAACTATTGATTTGAAAGGAGTCCACTCTTCAAGAACTGATTTCCGTCAAACTGTGTGAAGAGTTGTGAGCATAAGTTGTCAATTGATTTGAGATTCTCAGTATAAACTAAAAGCCCATGTTTAAATCCAATTGAAAACCTAACTATATTTATCGATAGATCTTAAGAATATATGAATGAAGAGATTGTGTAATGTACTGGGAATAGTGGAGAGGCTGGTGAGTGTTGGTCACCCTCTGGTTGTATTTAGACGTCATGTTGTTATAGAAACTTTGAAACCTTTGATTTAAGAGTGAATTTATTATTGCGTTACTTTGTATTACAACGCAATACAACAAAACGGGTTATCTGTCAGTAGGTTTAGGCCACGAATAAGAGGTTTTTGTCTCGTGATATGATATGTGCTGTGAATGTCTCGAGAGGTCACTGTTTATGCGTTGAGAGAAGAATTTAGTGTCTGTTTGAGAGCGAGTGTTGTGTTTGACTCGAAATGAAAACTGAAATTTGTTGAGAGACAGCTCTAAGCCATCAAACGATGCATTGGATTAGTTGTGAGCCCACAACCCCTCTGACACTCGACTAGTGCCACAACCATACTATGGACGCCCATAAAGCCCTCTTCAATAAACTATTCGTCTTTAGTCCAATCGATGCCAAAGACGACATCGAAGAGGTCTCTAATCCGACATTAATTTGATTCCGATATAAATATTCCCATTAATTGAATGAATGCTCACAAAAGGCAACCATTTATTCATTGATTGCTTTCAACAGATGGCAGACAAACCGCCACTTATTTCTCATTCAATTAATTACCGATTCTTTTATCAAAAACTTTTTAAAATCTTATTTTAAGAGAGATTTTACTCAAAATACTTATTGATTTTGTTTTTAACTTTTTGTTTGTACAGAAGTACGAGAGATGTCTAATATTTGTCCAAAACTTAATTAGCGGTAAATCCGAAAAAGAAGGTCACGAAGAACTCGCTTCCACTGTAAGCACTTCCTCTTTAATTGGGTTTAAGTTCACTTCTAATTGTGTTTAACACTAATTAAGGCAATCAAAAGTAATATCAGTCACGAAGAGGTTTGTATCGGACTATTGGTCTCCATTCTTACCGACCCGTCCAATAGTCAGAGGGTAAGCCTTCAACTCAACCGTCCATAAAAAGTGTTCTAATTATGAAAATCTTGGAAATTCAGTTATACAGAGACCTGACTTATGTAACCAGAGATGGAATGACTCAATCGATGTCTGTTTTGAATCAAATAATTTTAGATAAATATTTAAAACTTTCCGATTGTTCTCGAAATCAGGTAACTCTTCATATCTGTTGCACACAATTTCAAAATTTATTTATATCTTGGTTTGAATTTGATTGACAGCTAATTTGGATCATTAAAGAAATGATTCGAAACTCTGTTTCCGGAACCGATGGTTTGTGTTTCAATTTATTGAGACAAATAACTGGCGGCGATATATCGCCGAAGAATATATGGTTAGCAGAAACAATGCTCGACATATTCATTGAGAACAGGGTTTGGTTGGAACCGATTCCAATTCTTGTCGCGTCTGTTATTTACACTTATCTGCGACTAATCGGCGATCACTCGAATCCTCTTTTAACGAAACTCAGACAAAAAGAAGTTGACTTTTGTTCTTCACTTCTTAGAGAGAGATTTGTTGATTGCATTCCTATTGGAAGAGATTTGGTTAGACTTTTACAAAATGTCGCCCGAATTCCAGAGTTCGAAAAGATATGGAAAGAGATATTCTCAAACCCAACGTCTTTTGCGCCCAATTTCGGGGGAATTCAACAATTAATGAGAACCCGAACTTCGCGGAGGTTTTTTCAATCGCGACTCACACCAGATATGGAACGAAAAATAGTTTTCTTAACCTCTTCAGTGAAGTTTGGACAACAGAAGCGCTATCAGGACTGGTTTCAACGCCAATACTTGGCCACACCTGAGAGTCAGACACTTAGATGTGATGTAATTCGTTTTATATGTGGTGTAATCCATCCCTCAAACGAATTACTTTGTTCTGAAATAATCCCGCGTTGGGCTGTCATCGGTTGGCTGTTGACAACCTGTACCTCGAATGTGGCTGCTTCTAACGCCAAGCTCTCCTTATTTTACGACTGGTTGTTCTACGACGCAGAGCGGGACAACATCATGAACATTGAACCCGCAATTCTAGTTATGTATCACTCGATTCGGTCACATCCAGCCATTACCGCCACTTTACTGGACTTTCTCTGTCGAGTAAGTTATCGTTTAATATTTAACTGTTTCGGTTAACTTATGAATTGTTGTTCAGATCACTCAGAACTTTTGTCCGTCGCTCTCATCACTAGTCAAACTGGGCATCAAAACATCTCTTCAGCAAATTCTTGACAAACGGGTTCTCCAGTCATTGTCACCACTTTTTGATAGCAATAAGTTAGACCGTGAACTCCGGTCAATGGTTAGGGAAACCTTTCCAGAGTTTTGTACCTCTTCTGATGGAATACCACTCGCCGGGAATATGGATATGAATCACCAAAGGGGTGGATATCAGATGATGACTGACGACAGCACTAATGTAAATCACAACTCATCACTAAATGCGGCCAAATTCAGTGACGAAGAGGACGAACAGCCCGTCGCTAAAAAACCGAAGCGAAGCAAAAAAGAAACTAAAGAAGTGAAGGACACAAACGATACCAAAAACGGCAAAAAAGCTGTAAAAGTCATCAAAGAGAGTAATGCCATCATATCCTCGAGTAGTGCTCTTTCAAAAAGTGATTTAATTACTCAAATCGAACAAATAAACGGAACAGAAATGCGTTCCTGTCTTAAGAGGTTATACGAAGACAAGTGAGTCATCTCTAGTTTTGGACAAATAGTTACGATTTTGCTAACAATTTTGTTATCTTTTTCAGAGATAATGAGAGCAGATGTGAAGCGATGGAAAAATTAGTGTCACTCGTAATGCAAGACGAAGATAATGATCAGGATATGGCCTCAAACTTAACCATCATTTTGTTGTGCATTTTAGAAGAAGACCTCTCAAAGAAAGTGTTTCCAATTAAAAGCAATTCAATAGACGACGAAGAGTTAGAAGATTCGATAGGAACTCCTCTTTTTGTGATGTTTAGGAACTTATGCCAAACGGCAGAAGAAGACCCAAACCGAATGCCTTTATTAAATTTGTTAGCAGAAATGGGAGCAAACAATTCACGGATCGGTTATTCTTTAATTTATTACTTGAAAGCGAGTCATTCTTCCGACAATAAAATGTCGTCATATCGCGAATATGTCAGAACTTTGGGTAAAGATTTGAGCGGTTGTCTGTTGAGTGACCTCAAGTCGTGCCATTCCGATGACGTGAATATGTTTTGTTATATAATACCAGACATCTATACCCAGTTCTCTAATATAGCGATTGGAAACTCAGAACTTTTAAATTTGATCGTCTCTTGTATTGATTCGACACAATTGCAAGATTTAGTCAGTCATATAATGAACGGAACGCTCAAAATGTTCAGAAAAGACTCACTTCTGTCGATATTGAGTGAGATTTAGTGTTCATTACTTTTGCTCTTCAATTATTTACTTTTGATCTTTGTTTCAGACGCCAGCCTTGAGTGGGAAACTATAGAACAGTATTATTTATGGCAACTGATTACCGCCCACTCCATTCCTATCGAGCAAATAATTCCGATTTTGCCTAAACTAGAGTACAATTGTAAGTAATTCTAATGATTTTGATTTTTAGTGATTTGTAATTTGTTTGATCTGCAGCTCATTCGGAAGCGTTGACTAATATAATGTTATATTTGCAAAGAGAATCTCCGACTAATAACTTAATTAAACACATAATGAATCGCGAGTCCAAATCAAATGATTTATTTGTAGTCTCCGTTTTGAACCATTGGTCTCAAAGTAGTCATTCGGAAAAGTTATCCGAATTGATTAGTTCTTATTTGACAACAAAAGTCAGTTCACCTGCGAAGCGCTCTAAAAGGTATTCAGTTATCCAGTTTTGAATTTATCAAATTTTTAAACAATCGATTGTTAATTAAACAGAAATACAAATAACAATAAAACTCAAATCAGTTCTAACGTCGAGCTCATTTTATCGCATTTGGATTGTTTGCGACAAAGGAATAAAAGTCTTAACTGTAAGTCATTGTCCATCCCTTTAATCGATTTCTCCCTAATTTAACAAAATTTTCTTGGAATCAGTTTTTAATACCGAAACAATGCAAACGACTTTAGTTCAGTTGCAATCGATCGCTTCCGACGCTCAGAAGACAAAGTATGTCCTCATTTGACGCTTTATTATGATGTCAACTAAATTATTGATTTCGATAACAGATACAGTGATTTACTCGCTTTGGCCGAAGAATTAGAACCAAAGCCCACAACAAAACGCGGCGCAAAAAATGCAAAATCCAAAAAATTCTCAAACGTTTCCAATACTAACAACGGCTCCAATACTGAAAGCGATTCTTCAGAAGTAAGTCATCGACAAAACATTTGTAAAGATTTTAATAATTTATTGGTTTGACATAAAGGGGGAAATGCCTTTAGTAAAGCAGCAAAAACAGGCCAACTCCAGGAAAAAACGGAAACAACAAATCGGTTCCGATAGTGATTAGCATTTGTTCTACAATTGGTTTTAAATAAATTATAATTTCATTCATTGTTTAATAGTTTCATCGTTTGAATTGTAAATATCATTAATTACTTAAAAGACGTTTTTTAAATGTAAACAAATTCCAAGCATTCAATGATTTAAATATTTTGTATTAATTTTTAAATATAAGAAGAAATCAAAACTAAATTAAATATTTTTATTGTCTAATCAGTTGTTAACAGCGGGCAGAAAGAACTTATGACCACTCGCTTCGCCCCTGTATTTGAAATCTGATCTATTCGAACCCAAGTCAATCACTGGACAGTAGAGTCTGTCTCCGAACTGTCTCTGGTAAGTGGTTTGTGTAGTCTTCTGTGTGGTCTCACCGTACGGTTCATAGAATTGTGCTTCAGTTGAGGTGCGGAACAAATTACGCTTTTTACCACTTTTGCGGCTCTTTTTTCCGGCAGTTCTTTCTCTTTCCACGCGCTTAGGTTCGGCCCTATTCGGGGATTTGTCGGAGAAACACGTTCTCGTAGTAGTCGTGAAATCCATGTCTCCGTCAAAGAGTCGCATTGAACTCTCGTTCTTATGTTTCTTTTGTCGTCTCTGTTGTTGGACATAGTTTTTGCTCTCATACCTGACTCGAGTCGTATCCCTCGACCTTTCAGTGGATTCGAATTTGTTTTCATTAAAAGCCTTATTTCTGTTGTCTTCTTCACTAATTCGTTGTATTTGTCGAATAACTTGTTGGTCTGATTTGTCTAAAAGACCCAATTCTTTAATGCTGTCCACATCCCGAGTGTAGACTCTCTTATGTTCTTCAAGTGAACCAACGGTCCAACTTGTATTCGCTTCTTGTAAATCATGTCCAGGATCTTCTTTATGGTGAGCAATAAGTGAAGTGCTTTCTTTCGGCATTTGTTCTCTAATTCTGGAATGACTCTGATTTTTAGTTTCATCTGTTTGATGGAAATCATGATTAGTCTGAGCAGAAGAATCGACATAAGAGACAAAGTTGCCATTTGTTTGTGTTTTCTCTGATATATTTTTGTGCTCAGATCTATCAGAAGTAGTCATTCTTTGCATCGATCTATTAATTTGTTCCATTTGCGAAGACTGATGGTCTAAATGGTCCCCAGTCTTTCTTTTAGTGTATTGTTGGTTGTCTTCCCTATTAATGGTGTCAACTTTGGGTAATTTAATGTTGGAGAGGGTTGAACAGCAAACACTTGTCTTTTTCCCATTGCAATTGATTGCTTTTTCAGTTTTATCAAAGATAGGTTTGTCATCGATTATAACAAAGTTTTTATAGCTCTCCTTATTTATAGTATTGAAATATCCATCTCCTCCTGCCTTTAGACTAGTGCTGGGTCTGTGCTTTGGTTTCTTTTTGCTCGCTCTTATTGTATTGAATTCATTAATTTTTGATGCCTTCAAACGTTCAAAATTGGTTTCTTCTGAACTCAATTTATTTGAGGGCAAAACTATCGCTACGTTTTTCGAATTGCTTTCGTTTATATGTTTTGCAGTCGAATCGTAAGTATTTTTGAAAGTAGTCTCCATTTCCATCACTCCTTCCATTCGAAGATTATCCTTCGGTTTATTCCTTATGGGACGCGATACTATCCATTGGTTAGAATCGGTTTGATTATCGATCGCACCGTTTGATTTATACATTCCTTCACAAATGCAAGTGTCGATGAGTTCTCTACCGGAGTCGCTATCACTCGAGTTTATTGGCGGAAGTGTCGTCCTTTGGTTCTCAACCAAATTCTCTTTACTTTTTGATCGTTTAGTTCGGCTTTTTTGCTGATTCTTCTCGAATTGTGAAACGTTTAACTCAGAAAGAGATCGGGATATCTCTTTCATTTGATCCGGTGATGTCTCCCATTGTTTCCTCGACCTTTCAAGAGATCCTTCGGATCCTTCCCTTTCAGATGATGAGTGTTCTGTTCTGAAAGTTATCTCTTCTTTGTTAATTTCTTTTTCTTCGTTGATAGTTTCACTCCGAGTACGAATTTTCTCTTTCGATTTGGAAAGACTTTCAGTGATTTGTTTGCTTTTAGAGGCTTCGCATCGATGCTCACTATTCACAAGAGAAATAACCCAGATAGTCAAATATTCACTTACTTTAAAGTTTATTCAATTAATAAAACATGAGTCGAAACGAAATCTAATTATTAAAAAGGAAAATATTGTGTACTTTCAATAAATATTCATTTATTCATTGAATATTGAAAATCAGTCAATACTTCAATCACTTCACAAGACTTATGAAAAAATGATTTCAAATATAAAAATTACAAAATTCATGCAAAAAATTTAATTTAATGTTTTGTAACCAAAGTAACCAAAACTAAAAAATCGTGAATTGGATTCTGTGATAAAACATGAGTTTAAGCTAAAGCCAGAGTTGCGTCCCCTCTTCCCCGCACTCAGATCATATCAAACGAATGGAATGCATAATCATTAATGAGAAATACCTTTTGGTTTGTGCACCGATGGCCTCATTTGGCTCTTCAGTGATTGTTTCCAAAGTATTCATGCGTTGGAATTGTTTCGGGGCGTGAAGTAAGAGAAAGAGATGCCATGAAGAAGAGGGACGACATCTCATTATAATTTGATTTCGAACACAAAATTCAATTTATGACAAATTATAGTTCGCTATAAAGAATTGCACAAATATTGCGCTCATTACTGCGATTGTCTTTTCATAACTTTTCTTAACTCAGGAAATCGTTGGGAAACAGTTGGGGAATCATAACCAAAGCGCTTCACAATTACCTCAAACATTGCATTCAAAGTTTGTAAATATTTTTGAAATTCATTGAAATGAATGAATATTCTACAAAGTCTTCGTCGGAGATTTTGAAGTACACAAATGGAGGACTTCCTGAGCGGTGAAAAATTATGGAAACTTGTATTGACTGTCAATAATAGAAAAACGAATGAAATCATAATTCAAATCTATTGAATTCAGGCTTTACTTCTCTGTTATCTATTAATTAAACATTTGTTTTGTGGAGTTTTTAATGAAACTGAGGCCCAGAATCAGTTGTATATAAAAGTCAGTCGTGCCTTAAATGTTGCTAAGCTATGACCCGAACAAAAATAAAACCAATTCTGATAATTATTGCCGTAAAAAAGTGTGCGCAAACACAATAACCGGATAAATTTGTTTTCATGCACGCCTATATTGCGGAAGATATGTTTGAGTTATTCTTCCCGGAATATTCTGATATTAGAAAACATTCTATGAATAAATATTTGGATATTTTAAATTTAGTCATAAAAATCCCATTTTAGTTCATAAATGAGTACAGAATTGAATAAAAAGAAAAGTAAAATATTATATTTGTTTCATTGCCTCAAATTTTATGCATCACTGATCACAAAAGGGGAGAATCGTATCGTCATTCTGGGAATTAATTATTCTCAGAAATTGATTATTGACCTACATTTTACTCATCCCTCGATTGTTTTGAACTACTTTTTTGATTAACTTCTGTTTCCAAAACTTTCATTTTCTAAAATGGTTTTCAATTGAAAACTAATTTCAAACAAACATTAACCGAAATACTTATTATTTCATTCATTTTGTGTTTATTACAAACGAAATGATATCAAAAGTTTATGAGTTTTACGTGATTCCGGTTTTTGTCTAACGGTAGCGTCAAATATAAATTCTTTCTTTTCAGACTATCTAGATAGGCTAATATAAAAGATTTGCATCACATTCTCATAAAATGTATATCAGTATAACATTAAACATCTATAAAATTATATTCATTGTTCATCACGATATCATGCACATTTAACAAGCAAATACATTTCAATTATATATTGCAATCATTTAGTTGCATGATAATTTAGAAAAATTGTTCTCAAAATTTCATATTTAGTGAATTAATGAACAGAATATTCTGTTTCATAAATAATCCACAGAAATACTTAAATTTCTCAACAACTTTAAAATTGTCTAAACTTAAAAATATTTAAATATAAACTAGCAAATTTCATTTGAAAATTGACTGCATTCTGATGATATAAGATCTAGATGACAATGCTTGCTTACCCACAAATGCAAATCTGACAGATACATTTTTCCTTATTAGACACTGGCATCTTATATCCGGTGCTCAGAACTTTGTCGAGAAGGTGCTTAACTAAATGGTGAGAACTTTATTAATCACTTCCTTTGACTTTAGACTGATGTGGAAGTCTTCAATCACAGGGAAGATAGCTTCATATGTTATGCGTTATGACTTTTCCTACAAATTGATAGTTAATTTTACTTTCATTAGTGGAGCAGATATCAAATGCTTTTATACAGGAATCGTATCCATAGATACTATAGTTTGTAGCGTTTTGTTAATTATTAATATTATATTAAATTATTGCGAATTGTGTTCATTGTGTTAACCATTTGAAGACCAGACATCTTTCAAAACGGAATGTAATACCAGAATAATAATCAGTTGCACTCTAATAATTAGGCTCATCTGCCCTTCCCTTTCAATGCCTTTCTATTTCTATCAATATTACAGAATATTCCCATTTGTGCATTCCCAACAGTTTCCTAACAATTCAGTGCTCAAACATTTAATTTTTTTTATTATAAAAAAAATTTCAAAAATGTATTTTCATTTGCTTTTAACTTAAAACAAAATTATAATTAAAATAGAATCTGAAATAAGATTTCTATGAAATAACTTTATTTTTGTTGATAGTGTTTTTCATCTGACGGACCAACTTTTCGCACATTATCTCCAATTCATCGATTCTTGCAATAAATTTGACGAGTCTTGCGATCATAACTTCAAACTGACTTCGATTCGGCTGTGAATTCAATTTTCGTTTGCAATCATCCAAAGTGTCGGCTCTTTTTTCCAGTTTCGATAAAATATTCTTAATTTCATTCAAGTCGTCGTCGATTATATAATGCGGACAATAAATAATCTTCTGAGAGACCCAAATAAACTTTCCGTTTGAAGTCCATAACAGATCAGACGCCTCTCCAATGGCTTCTTCGCAATTCTTCATCAGTCTCTTTATTTCGTCGCTTTTGTCAGTCATTTAATTAATTTTATTAAAATGTTTAAGATTTAAGAAATTTTTGAACAAATAAATGTTTGGCTGTTATTATCTTATTTGACAGTATATTCCAATTATTTATGCGATTCTTTTTATACAATCCTTAGTAGAAGTGCGGCAAAAAAAGTTTTTATTTTCAATGAAAAACCGTTCGACGATTAAATTGTGTGCGAGGGGTTAGCTCGTGCTTTCACCCGATTTAGGCACAGAACATGGCAGTACATGAATACATGCCGTTACATGCGAGCTTATACAGTAGGAAAATTTTGTAAACTTTGTGGTTCATTTTAAATTGGAAAAAATTTGCGATTACATACTACACATTTGTCCTGGATGAAACTCCTTTAGAAGCTGGGGTAAACTAATGACAAGTGTCAACTACTGTTAGTTTTTAGTGAATAGCCCTACCAGAAATACCAATACTCACGAGGAAACCAATTCAATGAATTCTCTCTGATCCGAAAATTTTTCTTATCATTGAAAAGAGCTTGAAATTTTGAATAAGTGTGGCTAATTTTTATCTGCTAATGGTC
>JAQGAR010000413.1:0-15665 GCA_034697865.1 Oribatida sp. | reverse complement strand
TCTTTTCTGAATAATAGAATTTTGGGCTCGAATTTGATTAAAATTCAAATTAGAGGCAAAGCCTTACAAATATCTATTAAATACTGTTTTGAATGCTGTTCCTTGACTCCAAATTTGATTTTGATCGCTAACAAAGTTAAGTGAAAAGCGATAAAACAACTCTTTGTTCCACTCTATTGATTGACTTCAAGCAAAAGTATTTGTTTTGCAAAAAAATAACAAAAGAAATGACTTAATAATGGTTTTTATAAAACAGAGTCAAGACTTTCAATTATGGTTTGCAATCAAAGTTCAGTAAATTTCTTCAATCGATAAATGAATAATTGTTTTGACCCCAAAAACTTCGGATCAAACTTTTGATTTTGAATTCTTGTGGTAATTGTTTGGCAGACAAACAACTGTCGATAAGGAGTTTCCAACAATATTTTGTTTGTTTTTATAATTTTTAGATAATTCCAATATTATTTGAAAAACAAAAAATATAACCACAAAACATAATGGAATTATGGCTGAAAGCAATTCAAAATTACCTCATTCATAGTTTTGTCGATTATCTGACAATCAAATCATTGAACTACAAATGTTAGCCATGAAAATAACAATTAAAATTTTTTCCGAACCATTCTTTCCCTAATCGAGAGAGAAATTTGTGAGTTTCGGCAACTTTTCCTCGAACTAACTATAAGTTAGAGATTAATCAGACCTGGCAAATTTGCATAACAATTATTTTCCCAATACTTTGGCATTCAATGCTATTTTTAATAGCTTTTGCTTTGATTGAGAGCTTAATATTTTACAACTTTTCCAAAGCCTTAAGAGATAACAAAACAAAACAATAAAATATATGAAAAATTATCTGTAATTTCAGTTAATTACAAACATTTGATTTATTCGTTTGGATTTATTTTATTTATTATTAAAACGAATATCTTTTCCATTCGTTATGAAATTAAATCCAATTTTAAATAAATGAAAACTTAATTTGTTTACTGAATAAATTTTAAGCGAAATATTTAAAATTCATTCAATCAAATCCTTTTGAATAAGATTTTGAATTTGCATTTAAATTCAACTTAGATTTCATAATTTCAAAAAAATATTTGGTTTAATAATTGGGAATTTCGTGCGAATAAAAGCCAATCAAGTTTTTCATTGAATTTTTCAGACGACGATTAATGCAATCAAAAGAGGTTTTAATATAAAAATTTAATTTAAATGACAGATATCTAAAAATCTATTGAATTTATTGGAAGTTTATTAAGTGAACCTGTTTGTGTTAGGCATAAAACTAGGTTAGTTGGCAGACAGTTATTGAGTTCTCGCCAAATGTTTGATTTTTATTTAAAAATCAGAGCAAATATTCACAACACGTGAGTAATGTTTGCGAGAAACACTAATATTGCACTCAAATTGTTATTTGCTTTGGACTTCTGTTGTGTCGAAGTCTGTGCCGATGTCTGTGCCAACCGATACCTTGCCTTTCAATGGTTTAAGAGGATTAAAACATAATCATGAATGAGAGGAAGAGAACAAAACAATTGGTCGGACAAAAGTAAGGCACAGATCGAGAAGGAATCAGTTTTCTATTACGTTCTGTCTTTACTATGAACTGATCCGATGATATCTTCGGGGGACAAATGAATCACAATTTCGTTGATTAGTTTTCCAATTGTTTTGTTCTCCGACTCAAATTTATTTCCTTTCTGAACAGAGCTTTACAATAGTCTCTGAAAGTACTCTCAATTAAATAGTAATGAATTTTAATCTAAAAAATATTCTCATTGTTTCGTAAGAGTCGACAAAATATAATAATCTGATTATGTTTTGAATTATTGGAAACTGAAAACCTGTTCACTAGGTTTTTATATTTAAAGAATTAGTTCAAAAGGAAAGGAAGTTAAGTCAAAATGACATTTATCCAGTAGTGGTTCAATACTGCAATTTCCAAATCCCTTTTCAACAAAACTTGTTATTCTTTATTCGATAACTGAAAGGAGATATTCGTCTCTATTTCTGTCTTGAAATTGGCGAACAGAAAACTTTTCACACATTTTTCTTTGGCTCATCCCTTGCCAGTGTCTATTATATATGAGTGGACAGGCCAATGGAGTGACGAATCCCATGAGTTATGAATAATACAAACATCTTTTGATATATTAAACTCTTCGAACTTTTCTCTCACATCCAAAAGCATTAGGATTTGGTCCAAATGGCAGACAAATGATTAAACACTTATAAGATATTCCTAAACATAAACCTCTAACTCATGTCTTATTTTAGTCATCGCTTTATTTATTAATCAGCCGAAAGACTTGAGAAATACGGGTTTCGATCCGTTTATCCGTTAAATATCATTAGCCGTAGTTATAAATGTAATAAATGAATGTTTATTTGAAGCGTTGGCGCGAAGTCTCATTCAATTAGAAGATTGGACTCAGACTGTTCGCAGCCCTGGAATATTGGGCGATGAAAAAGGGAAGACACACGAAAGCTGTTTACAGGAGAAAGAACTTGACCGCAATGTATATTGGTTTAGGTCTGGACTCCCTAATTGTTTTTGTAAATAAATGCAAAGACAGCCAAAAAGCAAAACACTTGAAATGTGGAACGAAATACTCTGACAACTTATAAATATAAGTATAATTATAATTAGCAGTCAATGTCAGTGTCTCTCAATTAAAAACTCTTGTTATTTAATTAAAATGAATTGGGAGAAGGGGTTAAATTGTAAGACCCTGATGTGACATTTAGAATTGAATTTATTCTGCTGTCGTCGTAGGATAACAAAAGATCTCTGATCTATTTTTAAACTCAGAATATTTCGATCCACTCTCGAAAGTCAGTGCACTCCCGACACAAAACATATATTGTTTTGTATCGATCCGAGGGTCGCCTTATTCTGTGGAAACCAGACATTGAGTCAAATCGATTGATTTCGATATTTACTATCGGACACAAAGCCCAACAACTCATTCATTTATTGATTGGTTAGTCTGTCCCTGAGTTCACTATTTCCTCATTTATTGCATTTATTCCGTAGAGTATAAGACTATTCCTTATTATCAGAAAAGAGAACCGAATGTGAACTGAATTACAATTTTGTTTTCGACAGAAAAATCTTCTTTTATAAGGTATCCACTCTTTTATAATAATCAAACAAAACGATTCTCTTCCGATGATCCTCTTCTAAAGTAAACTTATCTTTATACAAATGGTATTTAAATATTGTTAGACTATTATTTAAAAAGATTGAGTTATTTTCATAACTGTTATAAAATGTCAGTTAGAGAACAGTCATCTCTGAAATGAACAATTTGAAGATAACAAGGGGTTATTCGTACAGTTCCAGTAATAATAGTTTAGAAATATATAATTTCTTATATAATTGTGTTTTGAATGCGATATCAGTACTAAACAGAAGAGTCTAATCATAATTAATACTAAACAACAGAATCTCAACAAACAATGGGTTAGAAATGAAGTTATATGAAAACGAGAAGAAACATGAAAAGGAAGTGATGACCCAAATCTAGGTCTGTTGAACTCTCACGTTAATAGTGCTCCCAAATTACCCCATAATTGTCTTTTCCCGAGCTTCACAATTAGATGCTTCTGTTATAATAAATAGGAATTAATCTGACATTTGTATTATGTTTTGCTTTCGACACAATTCTCTCGTTTTAATTGTCGATTGTTTTTTAATAATATTCAGAGGTTTTTATATACTCTGGCTTTTAATTAAAGGGCTGCCAAGTCTTTAACACAAATACTGATTATTTTTGTTTTTTGTTTTAATAACACTTGACATGAATCCAAAGCTCGAAGTGTTTGGCATTCAATTAAGAGATGTGTTTCTCATGAGATATTTCTATTAAGTGAATGCACTGTCTCTTCTACCCCTTGGCTTAGACCGAGACTATGCCATAATACGGATCATTGAATATCGTGCAATATATTTGGCTGTCATCCCAATCGAATCCCTGATCTGATGCCTAATCTCATCCAATGGTTTATGAGTTTCGGGTGTCCTCAACGATATTTAACAGATAAATGTCAAAACTATTTCTTAAACTAAACTTAATTACCCTATTAATCAAATAACAAAATGTATTTTGTTTTTAATTCAAACTAATGACCAAAAACTATTTTAATGGCTTTTAGATTAGACTTGAAGTCAAATACTCAAAGTATTAAACGAATTAAAGACTTACTCCAAAGACTCAAAAATAATAAAATTAAGAAATAAAAATTTATTTCAAAAGAACCAAATCAAAGATTAAATTACAGAATTCATAATTTTCACGATTAATTTGTTTGAGATTTATATTTTAGATTCAATTTTAAAGAAAAATTGTTTTATGTATCGCTATCTCAAAGTGTTTTTGATTAGCGAAGTACTGCAATACCGGTTCACAGGTAAATTTGGAGCGCACATACGGCACCGAACCCCTCACTTATTTTCAATAGCTCGTTGAATGAGACAGCACAAGTTTCAGAATAGTTAAAGAAAATATCGGACGAATACAAAAGAGAGGGAAATAAACATAAAGGCGTTAATCAGATTAAGAATTTGAGTCCGAAAAAGGACTGTCATTGTTGGCGACAAATGTCTTTACAATGAGCCGGACATTAATACCGTAAAGATTAAGGATTAGTACTCTATTTTCGGGACAATCGGTTGGCTATACCGAGGCCGTTAATGTCTGTGTGTTCCGTATCGGATTCACTCTTATTTGCATTACTCTTTGCACATACAATGCGTTAAGTCGTTTGGCTTTTCATATATCGATTCCGTATACTATTGTCCATTAATCCTCTCGAAAGGCATTTGCATTTCTATGAATCGTTCCCTGAAACTCAATGAAAGTTATCCCTTAACCTTCTTCTCTACTATTTCTTGAAAGAAATGAAAGGTTTTCAAATTTTTTGAGACAAACATTTGAATCGGAATGCATTTCGATATTGCATTCGAAATGAAAATCAAAATACTTTAAGTGAATTCAAAACGTGTTTTGATTTTATAAACAATTTTAAACTATAAGAAAATACGGGGTTTATTCTTTCACTTTTCGATCATATAATACATGAGAAAAGAAAATAAATATTTAAATGAGTTTCTGTTTTGATGTCTTAGAAAAGTATTGACTGAAAGCATAATTTATTCACTAATTTATAATATTCTCCGCCAACTATTATAAGCAATAAATACACGAATTTGAAGCATATTTACGAAGCTTTTGATCGAAATTTATTTTTCCTTAGATATTCTCCAAACTTAATTCTGCTTTTATACTCACATCAACAGCAGAATATGCTTTCCCTCTATTCAACAAAACTGACATTTTTGACATAAATTAATTCAAGTTTTATAACTCGATTAAAAAGAAGGAAAATTTAATTATAACTTCAGTGAAACTGTTCATAATGTTCCCTGAATTTCGTTGAAAACAATGCAACGATTATTACTAAAAGTGAATTCATTTGTTTCCAATTTTAGCAAAAAATTATAATTTTCACGAAACAAAAAACTCATTGAAATTCATTTATAAAAAATATATTTTCTTTCGATAAGTTTATGATATATTTTGTACATAAAAAGTGGGAAATCAATGTCTGCGCTCAGGAACATTTAAATATTTATGGGAAAAGAAGAGGAAAGTCTTATTTTGATGGGAAAAGTCATGATTTGTTTGAATCATTCTGTTTTTATAATTAGCAATCAGTAGTTCGCCTTTCCTTCCCTTCTCATATCATATCTCATGTCTGCTCCAAATGTGATTCATTGGTTTTTATTGTTTTTGAGTTTTTTCTCATAACCAATGATAACAAGAAATTCTCTGTTCGTTTGCTTAATATTTATGGCCTCTTATCTCAACTCATTCTTTATGAACAGCACTGGTATTGAATTGGGTTCTGAAATATTCAAAAATCCTTTCAATGGTGTTGTTGTAAGCTGTTTGAGAAGAATGGCAGACAAACAACACGATCACAATTGCGTTAATGTCTAATAATGATTAGACAGTCAGAGAAGCCAAACGTTAGACCGTTTCTGATGTGATGTCTGATTGAATCGAAGCGAGTGAAAGGCGTCTCAATTGTTAGCTTTCGGTGTAAAAGTCAGTCACAAAATGTTAAGAGAAATACATAGAAATACAGTCGAAACTAATTATTTTACACTCAAAACGCTTTTGCATTTGAAATATTGTATGAATTCTTCATATGATTGAAGAAAATGTCAAATAATTTTGAAGTGAATTAAAATAAATGAGAAATAAATATGAAATTTATTAGAGATTGTGATCGCAATAAGAATCGAAGGATAAACTTATTCAACATTTCGACTGATTATACATAACCTAACTGTTAGTGCAGAGGAACAGACATTAACGATATTTTCCTGTGCTGTCACAATGTTAGCCATTGTTATCCAATCCCTACCGAACCCATTTGTGGGCTGAGTGTAAAGCAAATGTGTTTTTCTCGATAGACTCCATAGATAAAAGGGAGAGCTATTGGAAAGGGAGAGGAACTCAGCGATTAAACTAAACTACAGTTATATGCGATACCCGAACAGCAAAAGTATGATTCATATGATTCATCACTTTTGATGCTTTTAAAAATGTTAAGAGAAGTGCAATACTAACTGCGCTCTACATTAACGACATGGATGTGCGATCGATGTGTTCATTATCGAGAGTGTAGTTTTGGTTTTGCCAAGTGCTCACACAGACAAACACCAGCACAGGGTCCACAATGGCTGTGCGTTTTATGCCTCGATTTTTGGCGCTTTACGACACAAAGTGGGTGGAAATCAGACCATTGATTAAAACAGAGACAGCACAAAATAAAAAATTTATATACACCAGAGTATTAAACCGTATGCACCGGTGCTATGGGTCTACACTGCACTCAAAAATAGTTTCGGTGAGAATTTTAGCCACCGATCAAATGCGAGAACAAGTGTTTGAGTTTAATATTAAGCCGGGAGAAAGTTTACGCTGTTTTTGCATTTATATCTAAAATTAACGATATATTTGGTTCAAAGTATTAAATCATTTTTGAATTTTAGTTTAATGTCAAAACCTTTTTATGCAATAAATATCTGATTAGAAGAAATGGAAATTTGCATAAAACAGAAAAGATATTAAATTTTCTGATATATTCATAAATAAATCTCTGAGATCGCGATCAGACGATTGAGAAATTTTTAATCGATACAAAAAAATGCTCACGAATTAGATCTTACGAGAGATTAAAAGATGAAAAAAATATGACAATTTTTATTCAATTTTCTTTCAAATCGTTTCTGAGTTATGACTTGAATGCGATGTTTGAAAAGAAGAGGATATCATTCGTGACATAGAATTCATTTATTATAATAAGAAAACTACTGTAAAGGTCTGCTATTCTTTGAAAATTAGATAAAAAGAAAAGAAATTCAAAGCATTTGAAACTCTCTCTCTCTCTCTCTCTCTCTCTCTCTCTCTCTCTCCCTCTCTCTCTCTCAATTTATTTGAAGATTTCTGAATAATATATCGATTAGAATAAATATATGAAAAGCACAAATAGCTTGGAGTAATCTAAAGGACCATAATATCGATTCACGTTTTTTATCTAAATTGAGAGAAATGAAAAATATTTCTTCATATCCGACCGTCTCTTGCTTTTGATGATAAGAGAAAAGTTGTTAAGAAAAAGCTTCCATTTATTTACTTTTATGAATATATGTTCAAAGAAATGGAGGCCACTGTAAAACATGACAAATGGCCCGAAAACATGACTTCATAAAAGCCTATTTCATCAACAAATTTGATCGAACGAAATGTGTTTCTTCTAAGAAAATCAAATACTCTTTTAAAAGCATTTCATTTTTTTGCTCTTATTTTAGACCCAAATCTTAAACAAGTTATAAAAAAGAATAAGTTATTATCAAAAGAGGAATATTGTTATTATATTAAGATTTATTTGGAGCCTTAAAAAGGGTTCACTTTGTCTCTAATCTCCAAAAACAATATTCAAAACAAAAGCAAAACATCGAATAGTAATTCAATTTCCACAAAAATTTGTTGTTGTTTTGAATCCTGTTTTACATGAACTTAATTTCAAACAAAATTATTTTACTCTTGTATTCAATTTTCTTAAATTTAAATTAGTTTCAATTCTGAAGTCAATTACAACAATAAATAGAAGAGAAAAATATCTTTTTGTTATCCGTTTCTATTGTCCTGCTGACCAAGTACATTATTAATTTTTCATTATTAAATTCGTATCCGTTAAAAACTGGAGCACTCGATTAGCAATGGATAATAGGAGTTACCATCGAACCAAATATTACCACTATTTGACACATTTCCCAATTTTTGAAATATTTCATTCAAAACAGATTTTGAATTAAATGTGAGCCAAAAGAGTAAAAAATTGTTAATTTAATCAATGAGTAGAAAAAGGTTTAAACAGAAAATTAAAATTAATAAATCAAATCAAGTGTTCATTAATTCTCGTTTGAGACGCGCCTAACATTCAAAATGAAGCAAACAATTTGCAAAACACTTATTATTTATTGTTTTGTTAAATGAAAAATCATTACATTTTTTATTCATTTGCCTCCAATCGCTTTGAAAGGAAATAAATTCATGAATTCTATCGGATTATTAAGGATTTTATTGTTTTATTGGTAAAGAAATATCATTTGCAAAGAATTAGATCATTAACACAACAATCCAATCGATTGTAACATTATTTTTGTCCAAAAATTGGGGCAAAAAAGAGGAATATAACTCTGAAATTGAAAAAAGTTGATTAAAAATGTTATTAAAAATATGATGTAATGAACTCGTTGTTCGCCGACAATGTATTTGAGTCTTAATAAGAATCGAAACACTCATTGAATGTGAAAATTATAAAAAATAGTCAACGATTGGAGAGACAGAGACCGGACGTTGAAATTATCCATAATTCGCTTTTTTGTCATAAAAAGCGACAGAAATGTCGTCTTTTGGTTATTGACGAAACTGCACTTATATGTGATATTCCCTAAAGAATCACATGTCATATAAAAGTATACATTTTTCTTATTTTTATGAATCATATGAAGAATCGGCGGACGTTATACTCGAGTCGTTTTTGATATCTAACAATCAGCTCCGCGTTAGTGAGTTCTGACACCCAAATATCAAGCAATTCATCGGTGCATTCAATAGTTGATGAAAGTGGTTGTGCTCTCATATAAGCTCTTGGAATATAACTTATGTAAGACTCTCTTTATTTAAAGGAAAAAGTTTTTATAAAATTTTGTTATAATTCAAATCTCTGTTGTGTAACAATTCTAGAAGTATATGTGGGGGTAGAATAGGCCCCACATAAGGAACAGTGAGTGCTAATGAGAATTTCATAAAAGAAAAGTGTATTTTTGTTCAAATAATCATAAAAACATATCTCACCCAAATATAAAGGGATAGTAACAAACTGAATGAGAAAGTACTGCACCCATCAATGAAAAAGACTATGAGTTCTGACTTCTCTGTGTGAGTGTGTCCTCGCAAGAGAAGTCAACCATTCTATGAGAAACGACTAAATTTCTGTTTGGCATCGAATATGATTTTTTCACCAAAATCTTTACCCGAAAGATATATATCTGACGACAATTTCTGAGACCGAACTCAACGCACAGTATATTAAGTGCGAGATGTGAAACAATAATAATTCTCATATAAGATATTAGTCTAACATTTCTCTTGTTTTTAGTATTTTATTTTTGGGAAAAATACTACAAACACTGAATACGTAACTCTCTTTCAAAAGTCATTATTATTTTTTTTGTCGCTTTTTCTCAATGACTTTGAAAGTCATAACAGAATTCATAGTGAAATGAAATAAATTACAAACGAAAACATATTCATAGATCAGATAAAAGTTATCTCTTAATTACAACATTATCTCGAATTCAAATAAATATAAAACAATTGAAACTTAGAGGAAAAATGAAAACAAATTAGATTTGAAAATTGTCTGAAATGAATAATCGTGTGTTTCCTTAGTTAACGGAATGAATATATTTTTTGTGACAATTTATTTTTGTTTTGATTGAAAGTGAAAACAGAAAGCAATTAAAAACATTTACAATTTTACTCAATTAGTGAAACATTTATTTCAATATTTCAACGATTTATTCAAAGAAATAATTTATTTGATTTTCCACAACAAATCATAAGAATCATAAGCATTGACTGCGAGTTCACTGATTCGGATGTCCTTCGAAGAAATTTTTGCAATCATATTGAAAAAGGCAAAGAAAAAATGGTTCAGACTTTTGACAGAACCTGACATAAGCCTCGCTTCAGTGGAGACCATACTATGAGAGACAGTCTATTATGGATGACTAAAGATTCACAGCAATGATGTATTGTTCTCCTCTTTGACACAACCAACGAATTTGATCCAAGACTTTGAAATTCATTTTTGCAAAAATTATTTTGAATATATCGAAGAAATATTCAGAGATTTATGACTTATCTCTCAATTCTCTCAATTTTCTCATTTTGTTGTGAGAAAACATCAGATGAACTGAAATAAGGCAATAATTCAAACCTACGCCCGTCTCTCACTCTCATCACTGCCCACTTCTTTAGCTCTTAATCGACACCTTAAGAGCTGAGAACAGTTGTGTCACACAACCGACAAATGTTTAATGATATGACACTGAATATCGAAACGCCGGGGGCTTTAATAGCCAAAATCATTTCCGATATATTCATAACTAATAAAAATAAAATTTCAATAATTGAAATGAATAGAGAAATAGAGAAAAGGGACAAACAGTTAGGTTCGACTGACTGTGGCTTTTGTGAGACAATTGGCAAAATCAAGAATCAATAAATGGAAATCGAGGCCAACAAAGACATTATGAAATCCCATCTGTGATGTTGTGAAGCCTAATGTCTGCCAAAAATTTATCAAATGATTTAGAAATTTTCAAAGCATTGGTTTGGAGACCAGAAAATGCATATCTCAAGGGGACCGACACGAGTGAATGAGTGCTGCCGAGCACTTGTCTCTATAGACACTGCGTTTGTATTAGATGCGCCCTAACACCAGCCATTGAGGGTCGGATGAATTTTGTGAATTTCGAGTGTAAAGATTCCCATCATTAGAGACCATAAGTTATATAATTTTTGATACTGACATACATTGAGTGCAATAAATGGTTGAATGCGTGCGAAGGAGTTTTGTTATCACTGGACATAACATTGTTTTGTATTCAATTTTTAAGGCTCTGAACCCCTAAACTGTAATTTCCTTACATTTGAACCATCAGACTATAGCTTTTGAATATACTTTTTATCATTAATTCTTTAAAACTTTTGTTTTATATTCTGAGACATATAATTATTCCCATAAAATGGTTTTTATAGCTATTTTTGAGCACAAATACCCAGATATACTTCACTTGAATTCAGATTTATTGTGATTTAAATTTTAAATATTCTTTTATAAGATTTTTATTTGTTTGCAAATCTCAGGAATAAAATAAATAAATTTTCTTTAATGCAATAAAAATTTGGAATTTCATGTAATTTAAGATCAATTTAAGTGCCATTAATCACAATATCTGTTCATTTGATATTCATTAGGATTCAAATATGGGACCGAATGAGTGGCTCCAGTGGAGGTCACTCAAAGTCAAGACCCAAAGAGTGAGCAAAATATACAAATAGGAAAAGAGTGCGAAACTCGACAAAAAATAAAATATTTTGTCAAATTCGAGACTCTATTTATTGATTGTTCAACATTTGGTTTTCTGGTCTCTTCGTTGTGAAACTGTTCACAGGCACTGGTCTATTGTATATGTGATGGCCCCGAGAGTAACAGCACGACAGACGATACCCATTCATAGCCATCGATGCTTGACTCCAATAGTAGTCGATATTCTTAACGGGTCTGAGAGCTACCATTCGGGAAGGTAGAGGCCCGGGGTATTTCTTTCTCATTGTGGTGGACATTCATACATACGGAGTGCGCGTATATAAGTCGGTACTAAATTAATTCAAGTGTGAACAACACTACAACAAAAGAACATTATTAAGAAGCTCTCATACGGACTCCCATTTAAAGGAAGGAACCCCTGAGTCACTCTATGGTCCTATTCTTAGGACAATAGCTCTGATATGAATATATTGAATGTAAGAATCACTAAACGAGAATCGCATGAATGGGTTTCAAATGGAAGGATACTCTTCAAAGTTAACACTAACGACAGAGTTAACCATATTTAAGAGACTCTCCTCTTTTCGACTCTAAATAAACTTTTGCACAAAACTATTGGCTCTGAAATTCAAGACTGAATGCAGTCTTTTGGCTAAAAGTCTTTTATGACATTAAATTCAGAGAACGGATAAAAGGACTCTGTCTTAAAGGACAGGAGTTGAAAAAACGAGTGCACTTGACGTCCAACAATATTCAGAAATCAATAGCATTCGGTCAATGTGTGTGATATGAATGCCTGAGCGCAAGAAATGCACACCTTTTCTGGTGATAAAATCTGTTTTATTGATTTCAAAGATGACTTTAATTGCATTTAATTTGAATAATGGAAAACCTTGTTTCTCTCCCTCTCCTCTACTTTTGAAATGAAGTGAATTCCTGACCGAATGAATGCCTAAATATAAATCACTACTTAATGAGCTTAACTTTTTTCTTTTACTTTAAGATCAGATTTAAGCGAAAAAATTATTTCAAAGTTTTGCAGACAAATCCAAAGCTAAAAAAATAGTTATTCATAGTATAAAAACTGCACCCAAATTCTGTGCTAAACATCTGTTATTATGGATTCACAAAATTGAATTCATTCAAAAGAGTGGCTAATATTGAGATATTGATCGCTTGAATTCACTGAATGCCAATCGATTCAAATTGTTTAAGAATTTAATGATTTACTAAATGTGATAAAACGGATCACAAAATTATATGAATTAAAGGAAATTATATTCACAGTAAGAGCTCGATATAAATATTAGTCAATTGTAGAGCAATCGATTACTTTGTCAGTAATTTTATTTGAAGGTCTGGAATCTTTAGTTTATTCTGTGCCTCATTTGAATTCACACCCAATAATATAGTAATAGAAGACATAAATTTTGTGAAAAAACACGTTTAACGCAAAAGAAAACAAATGGAAAGAAACAAAATTTTCAATTTTCAAAATACAATTTATAAGTTCAGAGGGAAAATAGAAAAAGTAGGCGTTGGTTGTGCCGGTGCTGGCGATTGTAGTAATCAGTTGTTTGTGTTCGGGTGAGGACTGCCACTGGAAAATAAGTAGTTCTTTTTTTGCATTTAAGCCCAGAATAATCAGTAATCAGTATTTCTTTTTTTGCTTGCGATCAGAAGCGCTCATCTCTTTCTTCGTTAGCATTTTCTTAGCTATAAATCTATTGGAAATCTAAATAACTTTTACTAAAATAATAGCACAAATGCAGTGCAGACGAAAAAAGCCATACTTTTATCTTGTTTATTGCCAAGATGAGGCACACACCCTCAATGAACAGACTTCTGGCTCTTAATAAGAGAGGCCATCAATTTTATGACCTTAAGATCGCCAATAGTTTAAAAATGTGATGAGCAGTAAAATTGCATTTGTTTGGCCACAAAGTCAGGACTAGCCTTCCATTTGTGTCGTCAGCATTACTCGATCGACACATTCACTAATCTAAACATTGATCGGTTTGAGTGCAATGAGCGAAGGCTGAGCGCAAGACTTTTGGTTACAGGAGTTGTGCTGTGCTGTGATGGCTCGCGACCCGAAGGCATCGCAAGTCAATCGATAGTTGAATTTTATGTCTTGAGTTATGCCGTTCCTATGATAACATTATTCTCTGGATATTACTCTCTTGCATTTAACCATTTAAGCCGGAAAATGCGAGCGCTCACTAATTGCATGAAACATTACTTGATCAATTTTTATTAAATATTCCGTTCATAGAGAACAGCGTTTTTCAAATTTCTTCTCAATTATGGTTAAAGTGATTCATCAAAAATGAGAATAAATTGTTTTTTAAATTAAATTCGGGGAAATTTACTAAAATTTTTATCGTTTATAAGAAAATTAATTAAAAGAGAATCAGTACTGAAATGTCTGAACGAAAACGAGAAATAATTGATAACAACGAGAATTTCGATATCAAAAGCATAATTAACTTGTATTTTATTAAAAGCTGATTTAAGTCGAAAGTATTCTAACCTGTAATGCAACTCACTTTCGACGTTTGCCTTTAATTATTAATTCCCTGAGCATTTTGGCTCCGAATTCGTTATATTATCGCAGAATTAAAGTGTTTTCTTTTTTATTCTTGTTTTTAAATTTTGTTGAATGCATTCGGCATTTCTATGAAAACAGCGGCGAAAACATTTAACCTCTTAAGTCATATCACAAAATATTTCTTCGGATCCAATATTAAGATAGGAATACCTTAAGGCTTCTAATCATTATAACTAAGATATTCAACTGGTGTAACACCAAAATAATATCAGAAACATTTTGAAAAGAAAACCAAAAGTATTAGGAAATTATCAAAGTCTAGCGAAATATCCAGGAGCAATCAAGCTCAGGAGAAATTTTCAATTCCTGACCAAAGCACACGTGCATTACATTAAAAGATAAAGAGCTCAGTTGTTTGTTAAGAGTCTGAGTTATCAATAAAAATGAATACAAAAAACAACTGTTCTTTTATGATATCGACTTAAATTGCTTTTCGTTATATAAACTTATTTTTATCTCTTTTATGACATGAGTTATACAACAATCATATATCTCAAGAAATGGATCAATTTTGACAATAAAGAGCTAAAATGAAAGTTTATCTTGGTATATCATCTTTTTGTTGAGCCCTACTTAACAGTCATTAATGATAATTGTCTTTAGAGGCTATAATAAACAGTTAATAATATGGAGGAATAATAATAAGAGAGGGCTCCGGTCGATGTCAAGTCCGATAGCGCTGTAAACATATTTGCTTTGATGTTTAGGACGGATCCCAAATGAGAAATCTCTTAAATCTATTGTATATGAGATGAGCGCTTGTTATCGTTTGACGTTAACATAGAAAGCGAGGAAATTATAAGAATTGGTTGAAGAAAAATATACCATTTTATGAATACATACAGAAGCGGGTCAGACATAGAGGAGAAAATAGCTTAAAGATGAGGGAATGTATTGAAGGCATCGCATGTTATATCTCATCCAAAACTCAAAGCACATAACACACACACATAAAACTCAGTGTAATATTAGAAGATATGACGAAAACGAAAATAAGAGGCGAAAATTGGCAGAGAATGCAACTGAATGGGGATGGAGTGGTCACGACATATACCAACAGATACCAGAATATGAGATGTGTGCCTCTAATAAATACGCCAGACCCCTAACCAACAGTGTCTGTTAGATGTTCATGACTTCAATCTTCTTTGGAAATGTTTTTCTCGTCACTCATTCCTCTTTCTCTCCCCGTTCTCTCAGTAGGTTTGCCAATAAGTCCACTATTTTTTATCTCAGTTATTATGGAACAAAACGCTGACAATCAATACATGAGTTACTCTCAAACTACTCTCAAATTATTAACTTTAGACCACATTTTGTTTGCAAAATTTAGTGGACTTTTTTGGGCGGT
>JAQGAR010000412.1:0-15710 GCA_034697865.1 Oribatida sp. | reverse complement strand
AAAAAAAATTTCAAGACCTTTTTTAGGTATTTTGCCTAAAATTTTGGAAAATTTTCCCTCTTCGTGTTTTTTCTCAACCGAAACCTCGACAGATTCAGTGTCTGTCCATATACCTAATATTAAAGAAATTTCTTGGCTCAAGGTGGGGGATGCTGGCAGAAATTTTCAAAGCGAAAACATAGACGGGGTGCTCCTCCAAAATTTTAGGGGGTGGGTCCAAAATCCAAATTTTTACAGAGGGTATTTGGGCTATGCCCCTTTCCGCATTACTGCCTGCCCATAGTAACGTATGCCTGATATTAGCCCAAGTAAGTCTTTATAAAATCGTGTGTATCCTTTTATAATGTGGCATACATTCAATTTAAACTCAATTCAAATAATTTTAAGGAAAAGTTTTGAGAAAATTATATTATAAATTGATTGTAGAGTAAATCAAAAAGACCTGAATTTCAAAAACTCTTGTAAGTTACAAGTTGTAACTCAATAAAACTCATTTGAAATTATTTCTAATGAGTCATTAGTAGGGATGGAGGATGTTTTTTCATGTACTATAAATACATCGTGTCGTGAACAAAAACATCGTGTTTTATTCAATATTATTCACTGAATACAAAGTCACTTTTGAGAAAAACAATGTTGATCTAAAACCCATACTAAAATCGCAATTTTAACAAAAATGGTTAAAAAATCAAGCAATAATTAACAATTTAGAATTAAGCAAGGTACTAAGCAAAATACTAAATAACTCTAAACGAAATGGCCAATAAATGAATGTTTTAATAGATTTAAAACACTCTTATGACTTGAGGTAAAACTACATCTAAACTACGGAGTATTAACAGTGCTAAGCAAAAAACGAAAAAACGTATTATTCAGTGAATGATAATGAATACAAAGCCAAAAGAAAAAACACGTTTTCTTCCAACCTTAATTACACATTAGTAATAAATTTAAAACTTTCACTAACAGTTCCATAAGCTTCAGTTAACAGTCAGTGAAATATGGCCTTAGATAATAGGGAGCCCCAAATATGTAAACTAAATTAAACCACATTTCAACGTTAATGAATATTGACCAAAACTGCTTATTTAGAGCCTAACCCTGTAACAGTTGTATGTCCTATAAATGCCCTTTGATTTTTGTTGTTGCTGTAAGAATGGTTGTATCCTAAAAAGCGAATTCCTAAAAGGCGACTCGAATTAAAAGCTTAAGTCCTGTTTACTTTAAAGATTAAAAACAAGGTGTCCAGAAAGACCGAATTTTCATAAACAAAAAGATTTTAAGATTAAAAGTTGTCCAATTTGGTGGAAAGTGCATGTTTCCACCAAGTTAAGTGAAGTTCCCAACAGAATTTTTCTAGATGAATTCTTTAGTTTCAATTGAAAAAATATATAAGGAAAATATTTTTAAAATAAAATAGTTGCTTAAATAGCATAAACAAACAAACAAGGATTTGCATCAAATCAAAACTCACTACATTTACCCCCATAAGTTTGAAAGATTATTAAGTCTGTCAGTTCTTTCCTTACCTAACCCAAACTTAAACACCAACCAAGTGATCATTTTTCTTTGAATCTTTTCATCAAAATTATTCTCTATTCTTTAATAAAGAATAATTTGCTCAAGGCGAAGGCTCATAAATTTTTTCATTCTTCTCGCTACTATCTCTTGCTTTCTCGTTCACTCCCTCACTCCCTTTTTAGGAATTCGCCTTTTAGGATTTCGGTCTTTTAGGAACACACCGTACTCTTTTGCTGATCATTTGCTGATCTCCTTAAACTGAGTGGTGTTGGAAACCCTGCTCTCTAATGCTATCTAATAAGTTATTAACTCATAATCACATGAGCTCATGAATCCGAAATCCTTATTATCCAAGATTACATTAAGACATAGATTTTATGAAGTTGTCGTTGGCTAAGTGTTAAAAATATTATAAGAAATATACAATGTAGATTGTTAATTTGTTATTGCTCATTTATTTCAAAATAATAAATTTATTGTTGAGATGAAAAATAAAATAGATTTGAATATATTTTTGTAGAATTTTTAAACATTTGATTGACTGAAAGTGAAGGCAATAATTGTTTGATCTATAATTCATAGACGATATCATTAACAAGTTTATTGTCGATTGACTGTTCACTGCTTCCCATTTGACTCTCAGTTTGAGTTTGAGATTGAGATTGAGATTCAGTTTGAGATTCAGTTTGAGATTCAGTTTGAGTTTGAGTTTGAGATTCAGTTTGAGATCGAGTTTGAGATTCAGTCGAAACAGAAATCAGATTTGTTGATAATTCAATTTCATTTGTGGGCACTTCTAATGTCTGTCCGGAAGCTCGAGTCGTGAAAACAGAAGTTTCGGAATTATCTTTTGTTTTGATTAACATTCGAGAGATGCGAGAGTTGTGTGAAACCAATTGCATAACTGTCTGAAACATTCGAGGTGTGGACGGCCTTCTGATAGGATTAACAATACTTTCGACGTCTATTTCTTCGATTTTTGAACTTTCGTCGACTTTTTCTCTGCATTTCATTAATTTTCTAACTTTTTCTTTGAGATTTTCAAGATATTCCGGGTAATTCTTGAGCGTTTCCATAAGATCTGCTTTATTTAAAACGAATAAATTGGAATAACCCAGGGATCGAACGTCAGCTGTCCTTCGATTGAGTCCAGTGATACCTAACACAGATATTTCACCAAAAACTGACCCTGATAGAGTTATGAATAATTGAGTCTTGTATTAGAAACAAATTGGAATACCTTCGAAAAGAGTGGCCAAAATCTTTTTCTTGTCTGTGCTGTCCATCACATGTACCTGGCCTTTGTTAACGATATACATTTCGTGTCCAATTTCTCCCTTCCGACAGATATAATCCCAGGGTAAGAAGAGGACAGGTTTTAACTTTAATACTAAATCCCTGAGAAGATTGCGATCGCAGTCTTTGAAGAGTTGAACGCGACTTAAAGTGTGATAATGTATAGAAAGGGCCAAATCTGTCCTCATCTTCATCGGCAACATTTCCAATATAATTGTTTCGTCAAATGTTTTCTGTTGAGCCCACGTATAGGTCAGCCATTGTCTCACTCTTTTCTGTAGGTCGTGAGGAAGACTCAGATTTCTCATATATCTGACCGTTTGGTTCATTATATCTCTATAATGAGTCCTATTCTGTGTGGCAGTGGCCACTATGTCCCGTATCTGACCAATTAATAGTGCGAACACAAACACACCCATAAGCCAACTGATAATCATATAAACCCGTTCAAAATCATTTGATGGTTTAGGCATTCGGCCCCCAATCGATGTGGCAGTTCGGAAGGCAAAGTAGAAACACCTTAAATAAGCGTTTCCTATGCAACACAACAATTTTAAATAGGCCATTTTGGACAATGTTGGCCTTACCTTCATTATTATAGGTCCAAGTGGTTGAGCCGAACCCTTCAATTGATGAGACGATATAATACGCACAGGTACTCAAATGGATTAAATATATTTTATAGATTAACGTATGAATTATTCGTATTAAATACGGAAAGTTTGTGATCGCATCGACTCGAGTGAAAAATTCCCAAAATGTCTGTATTTTGAAGAGTCGATTCAAACGAAACAATCTTAACAATGGTTTATCGAAACCATATTTTAAATAAAGCAAATCCAGGGGTAAAAGCGAAACCAAATCAAATATAAAGCGATTCTTTTTGAGGTAGTTTTTTCGCGTCAGTTCCGGGTCTTCGATCCATTGACCGTTGAGAACAAATTTCAGTCTCATTTTGAACCAAATTATATCCATTATGTAAATTACATCACAGGTGTAGTCGAATATGTAAAATATTAATCTATTATCAAAACAAAACACATTTTCACTAATTGTTTGGAAAAAGGGGTCGAACCTGTTTTTATCGTTTTCGTAAGGAAAGACACTTCTGAGGAAAATGATGACAGCGTTATATACGAAGGCAGTGCTCACAATGAAGAGCCAACTAATGTAAATGGAACTCTGGGGGTCAAACGCTCCCAATTCATGGTACTTAAATTTATGCCAGAATTCACTAAAGGCTGTCCTTTTCAGTTGAGTCACGCGAGTTATATCCATGTTTTGCATCCATTCCTCTTCAAAGATTGAAGTCTTAAAGTCACTGCTAAGCGCCGATTCTTCGGGACTCGATGTCTGAATAGGTTGACTGATTCGACGCTTTACCTCTTCTCCTCTTTTAGCGAATGCTTCGGCCAAACCTTTCAACTGTTCAACGACTTTGGTTTTGGGACTATTGTCGTCGTTATCGTCGCTATCATTCACTTCATTGGTATTCTCTTCGAATTGAAATTATATTAGATTTTAAGGAATTGAGAGAATAATTGTGATTTGAATACCCGTTTGAATGTTGTGCTGACTTTCAATGTGAAGCTGAGGTATAATTTCAAAAGTAGTGCTCAAATTAGAAGCGTTCAGAAATATTTCGTTACCACACATTTGAAAGGAATTGCTGTTTGTTTCGGGCAATTCATGAGATGGACTTCGAAAAGCCATTTTAAGATAAAGTCGAGGCAATCATAAAAAGCTTTGAATCCAATCAAATATTATAGAAAAAATATGAGAAAACAAATATTTGTATCAATGGATACCAAAAAAGAAAGTAAATCGAATCGATTGGAATGTTTGCGACAACAGAGAGAGACTGAGCATTAAATGGATTATGTAATACACAATACTCATTATTATTGATTATTATAGGCTTAACATACTGATCATGTGAACAAAACAGATTTATACGAATCCCCATCTTCTCTAATCCTCTCTTCTCTAATTGAAAAATAATTGAAACTCTAGAAAACCTACCTAGATTGAGATGACACCTGGGTTAAAACTTGTTGACGAACTCATTAAAAAGTTAATTTGTTTTGAATTTAAGCGCCAATTCTTGTCATTGAGTAATGCTTTTCATTGATTGGTCAGTAGTTTAAAACACATGACTTGATGTGTTTATCAAATAAAAACAAATTTTTTAAATTTCTTGGTTTGCCTTTTGATCCAATTTTCTTGTAACTGATTGATGGCAAACAACATAATCGACGCACAAATCGATGAACAGTTTAATAGTTTACAACTGGTTATCGATGAGAACAGCGAACGAATCACTGCCACCAATACAACGAATGGTAAGTCTTGAGCTCTTCCTTTCGATCTTAGATTTAAAATTCTTGAAATCATCTGTAAAACAATTAAAGACTATTTTATACATTTTTGCACTCAATTTGAAATCAGTTCCGTTCAACACTTTGTCCTCAAACCTGTTGTCTTCGGTGTCAAACGAGAATGAAGTTCCGAATCAAATAAGTTATGTATTTCTCAGTGAAGACTCCATTCAAACAAATGGGTCGACACTTAATTATACGGAACTGTCATCGAGTCTGGACTCGAGTTCATTGAATAGCAATCAAACGGATGAAGTCTGGAAAATGAATTACAACGAATCCGCCATTTATTTGGAGGAGGGCTTCAATAACGATAAGTTTGATTTTCATCCCAAAAGCCGGTCCACTCTTCCCGCATATCTAGTCGTTCACAACCATTGGTTCTATTCATTGGATTTATGCGCAACTTTACTTCTCCTAAGTCTGGCCCTCTTCGAGAAGCCGGCCGTCGATGGACTTAAAGTCAGAGAAGGAGTAAATATAAATTATTTCGAGTAATTCGTGAAAACTAACCAAATTGTGATCAGATTCACGCATCCCTCGAATTGTTAGCCCTTTCGATCGTTGGAATTGAGCTCTTCATGAAATACCGTTGGATGAAAATACAACACTTCTTACGCCACACCCGAACCGCCATCAAATCCATAGTTCTTTTGATTATGATTTTTGAGGCTTTGGTTGTTCTGATACGCCGTGACTCACATTTTCGGGTGACTCGAGCCTTAAGGCCAGTGTTTCTAATCGACAATCATTACTGCGGAGGAATCAGACGAGTTGTCCGACAAATACTGCAATCTTTGCCACCATTTTTGGATATGTTATTCTTATTGGTCTTTTTTATGCTGGTATTTGCAACACTGGGGTTCTTTCTGTTTTCGGACAACCCTTCAGATCCGGTGAGTAATTTGAACACTAAATTAATTCTTAGTTTTTTATTTTATTTTTATTAACAGTACTTCTCATCAATCGGTCAGAGTTTTGTCAGTTTATTCATTTTACTGACGACTGCGAAGTAAGACATTTATCTCACATTTACTAGTAATTGATATCCGCTTTGATTTTTGAACTGTTTTTCGACAGTTTTCCTGACGTAATGATGCCATCATATCTTCGGAATAGGATTTCCAGTCTATTCTTCATTGCCTTTTTGATAATTCATTTGTATTTTCTAATGAATATTGTGAGTAAAATACCATTTAATCTCAATTTATGTTTATATGTTGACTTATCTCTGCTCCAGATGTTAGCCGTCGTCTACGAAGCGTTTACTCGAATAGAAAAAGAGAAATTCAGGAAACTTTTAATCCACCGAAGAAAAGCCTGTCGACTGGCCTTTGGGTTATTAGTGACTCAGAAGTGGCCCAAAAAGATATCTTACAAACACTTTGAGGGTCTCATCAAATACTATAAGCCGTCGACGACAAGACTTGAATCTTATCTTATGTTCAAAGCTCTGGACACCAATCGTTCGGGTTTTATAACAATAGACGAGTTTTATGACATTTACGACGTCTCAGAACTAAAGTGGGAGTTGAAAAATATGGGCACCGAATGGTTCTCAGGATTTGAAAACAAATTGTTTAAAACAATTCTCCGATTTATTTGTAAATTAGTTGAACACAAATGGTTTCATATCGCCGTATATTTAATGATCAGCGCCTCCGCTATCTATCAATTGATTGACGCTATTCTTCGTGATTCACCCAAAGACCGACAGATTCAAGCGATTCAATTCACTCCCTTCTCATTAATATTTGTCTCTTTGTATGGATTGGAAACATCTCTTAAACTGATTGGTTTAGGTTTAATTAAGTATTTCAAAAGTTTTTGGAATCGGTTCGACTTTGCCATCACTTGTCTGGCAATAATTGGCCTTCTCTTTGCTGGAGTGATGGGTTTACCCCTGACTTTCATATTTGTTTTGAGATCTTTGCGTCTTCTGAAGCTTTTGGAAAAGAAGAGGCGTTTCAAAGACATAATGGGGGCCTTCATCTTCATTATTGTCAAACGTTTTGTTAGTCTTTCAATTGTAATACTCATTGTTTATTACAATTTTGCAATTCTTGGAATGGAATTGTTCTCAACTTATGATATGAAGAATTGCTGCCAAAACACAGCTGTTGCCACATTTTATTCCTACAAAGATGGCTCTACCACTAATGGTCTCTATTATCTCAACAATTTCTCTGACATTATTGCCAGTTATGGTCAGTATATCATAAATTGTTAACAAATTGAGTATATTTTTAGAGAAGATTATATTTTGTTTTGGTTTTCAGTGACTTTATTCGAGTTAATGGTTGTCAACAATTGGTATATTCTGATGGAGGCATACGTCTCTGTTTCCTCCGAATGGAGTCGACTTTATTTCATGACATTTTATATAATTACTTTAGTGGTTATTACAATAGTGGTAGCATTAGTTTTAGAGACATTCCTCTTCCGAATTCAATACAGACATAAAATGGGAGACATTGAAAGTGAGTTTAATCAACGAATTAGCGCCCAATCATTTTTATTTTTTGTTTTACAGCAGAAGATACACAAATCACAGTTGAGGTCCCCCTCACTCACGAAGAGTTGAAGTTTTGTTCTGAAGACACATATAATGTTCAGAACATATCCCAACTCTTGCGTTACAGCAATTACTTCTTCCACTCCCAGTCTTCGAGCTGTGATTACACGGGTTTAGTGTACAAAGGAATGAGAGCCCGGACTAAGTTCTCTTTAAGTTGTAATATGTATTCCGAAGAGATTAAAGATTGGACTCAGAAATCAGATGAAGAAGAACAACAAGAATCGAGACATAATACCGAATCCGTTGAAGAATCACAGACTACCTCTCGATTTGGTCGGCGAACGTTTTCATGCACTTAAAAGCTTTAGTTAATCAATACATTTATTTTAATATTAATATTAATATTTTTATCGAAGATCTCGAAGTTCTGTGACATCAAGAGCTCAGTGACAAATGTTGGGCAATGTTTACCAAAGTTTTTTAAAGAGTTCTTTGCGGGATAGGAAAGGCAAAATTGCAGACATTTTGGTGACTTTATAGCAAATTGAAGGCTAAATTCGATTCTTTCGGCTTATCTTAGTTTAAATTGTCCCAAAATCTAGTTGTGGCGGCAATTTTGTCCAATTTATAGAAAGTAAATGCCGTACTGTGGCAGGTCAATTGGTTGACTCATTCGAGCTACTAGTAAAAATTGAGCCCATTTTTGAGATTAATTCCTAAACTCAAAATTGATTCGATTTTCAGAGATTTATTAAGTAAACCGTTCTTTGATATGATGCGCTTTTACTAAAAACTAATCTTTAGACTGATATTAGTTTTATAAGAAACTTATTTTTACTCATATTTAGCAGACTTTTGAATTGAGAATTCAGTTAAAAGAATCCAATTTTCCATTTAAAGTGATTTTTCTAATTTACTCGTTTTGTTTAATCTTTTGTTAAAAGTATTAAACATTCTAAAAGTTTGTGATCTGAGAGTTAGGGCTTATTATTAGAGCCCTTTATTTTTCAATTTAAACAAATCAATTGAATCACTTAATTTTGGTTTTGAATCTCATATTTAAACTAATATTTTTCTAAACAACTTTAAATGACTGTAATTTTGTAATAGTTTCGATAAATTAGTTTTTACCAAAAATTTGTATTTAATTTCTTATTTATTGGTAATTGTAATCAGTATTTGATTTGTAGGTTTGAGTTTCGGAAAATCAGTTCAAAGTTTTATTTAAATTAATGTTTAACGACAAAAAAGTGAAAACTTTTCATTTAGTTTATTATTCGTTATTTATCATGTTAACTCAAATAATTATCTTGTTAATTAATTTTATTCTTGGTTTTTAATCCAATAAAATATTTGCTTAACATTTGGTAAGACTTTTGATTTGTTTGACTTATTTTATGAACGAATTGAGAGAAAGAGTGAAACCAATGTTTATAAACAAAAAGCAAAACATTCGTACATTTGAAGTTCAAATTCAAATTTTGAACCAAAAATTAATTATTAATTAAGGATTTTGTGATAATAATCACTCGGTTTTATTTTTTTCTGTTAATTATCATCAAAATGAGTGACTCAGAATTTGTTCGTCCAATTGATCCGTGGCTTTTGGCAGCTGATAACGATCAAAGACCTGTTATTGATGAAAATGATAGGAAATTCAAAGACAATTTTGAGCCCCAATTAGCGCATCCATCGAAAGATTCACCTCAAGTATTAATTAGTGATTCATTACCAGATTCTCAGACATACATCAGATCTTTGGGTAAGTTTTTCATTAATTAACAATTTTAGACAAAAAGCTTATCGATCAAAGTGAGTAAGGTACTTTAATGCATCGAATATATCAATTTAATTAACATTAGTTATAGTTATCATTTAACTAATTAATTTCAAAGTTTTAATTGAAGACATTTTCACCTTATGGCTCGACTATAGTATATGGGACACGCCCCCTAGGGGTCTGACCTATATGGGTGAGTAGCTTAGGGGGTGGGGTGTTTATATACCAAATATGAATTTACTGTGGTGAGGGGTTCAGAAGTTATTGGGGGTTAAAGTGGCAAATTTAACATTATGTCTATGGGAAACCGATTCATTGATAAATAGTTGAAAATTAAAATTTAATTTAAATTAATTTTTTTTAGTTTATTTCTTTATATTTAGTTTAGGTTAAGGTTCAAATCGACCTTGGATACTTAGTGTTAGGTTAGGTTAGGTTAAGGTTAGGTTTGGGTTAGGTTTAACTTAGGTTAGGTTTCCCATAGACATAATGTTAAATTTGCCACTTTAACCCCCTAACTCCTGAACCCCTCAACACAGTAAATTCATACTTGGTATATAAACACCTGACCCCCTAAGCTACAACCCCATATAGGTCAGACCCCCAGGGGGCGTGTCCCATATACTATAGGGCAGCCCACCTTATATTTTTGCATGGCTCTGTTATCAAGATAAACTAATACTCTTTAAATTAAAGTGAGATTTTCCCCAAAAAAATAGTTTATCTTGCAACTAATATTGTGACCTCAATCATAAATTATTCATGATGATTCATAACTGATTGATTTGATGTTTGAATCTAAAAAAATGTTGTTTTGTTGTATTTTCAAATAAATTTGTATAGAATTTCGAGCCTTTCATTGATTTTATGAAAATGAGTCGCTTTTCAAAGGCAACAGTTTTTCAATTCTTTTGTAAAGTTGTCTCAAATTTTGTATTTTGTCTGAAGAGAGAAAATTGGAAAAATTGAAGGGACAGACAAAAGAGATGTCATCTAAAGATGTGATGAACTGTTTGTCTGCCAAAAAGGATGCAATTTTGCAACAAATGCTTCACTCATCCGATTCTCACGATTGTTGTCCGAACTTTGATAACCAAACGCATGACCCGAATATTTCAGATAATTTAACCGTATATCAAATGGTTGAGCGTCGACTCTTCCCTCAGATGCAGGCCCTCACAGAAGAAGAACTCCAAAAACTTATAGATGCAGACATACTGGAGAGGGTCACCCAACACAACAACCAAATTACTCAATGAAAGACACGACTCAGAAAATGATCGCTCAATTCTTCTTCTGGGGGGCAAACATACAAAACCTATACAAACGATGGAATTATTGTAATTCCTCTCAATTATTGTAAACATTCTCTAAAATGTGATATCAAACAAATTTGTTTTATTTCGAAAATTACTCAAAAATTGCATATTTTATTTATTTAGTTTTAAATTACAATTACAATAAAATTTAAATAAACAATTGCTTTGGTTTTTGGAACATCTATGTCTTGTGGCTTAACCTTGTTCAGTTATACTAGAAGACAATCAATTAATTTAACTGTCATTTAATTTATAGTAGTAAGTAGTAATTATTATGAAGCGGTACCACACCTCTCACTAATTTATTCTAGCTGGCATTAAGGCCGATCATGATAAATTTATTGGCAAAAATCAGTTTAATTCTAGTGAATGATAATAGGAATGAAATGATAAGAATAAATGATTTCTACTGTAATTCCACATAAAGTTATGTTTTTGTTGTTGAAGTGTTGGCACCGAATCACATCTAAAACAGGAAGAGTTCGTGTATTTCTAATTCTAAATAACATTTATTTTAAGATAAGATCCAGATTTTTGTCATTTTTCTATAGGAAGTCCTCCAATGAATAGAATTCTTTCGCAAAATAACAAACAGAAGACTTCATTACATGAAATATGTTTTTTATTTGACTTCCATTTCAGTCTTACATGAATTGGTTCGGAGAATAAGAAAAATGAATAAATTTCGTGAAATCTCTATAAAACAGGCTTTAAATCCAATTTTAATGTGTTTTACAAAACTCTTATCGAAACGTTTTTTCGATTCAATTAAAGAAATGAATGAAAAATCAATTTGTGTTCTTCTCTTTCATTCTTATATTTAAATTCACTAAAATTATTGTTAAAATATAATTAATTTTCATTATTTATATCCAATTTGTCAGAAATGATAAATTAGACCCTTTTGGGAACTTTTATAAGTTCTTTTGTCTGAGAACTGGGAAATTCCCAGTGGGAATACTGTATGAGAATACCTTAATAATACCTTAACCTTTAATGGGATGTTTCGTTTTGATTTATGAAAATTCATTTCTAACTCCTTGTTAGTAAAAATTCATATCAAGGTCTTGCCTTATAAGTATATCATGCTCACTCTTTCTTTTTAATCGAATACAAAATTCCAATTTTCAGTAATTGGATTTTCAACCCAATAACCATTTAGGGATCAATCAATCGCTGGACGAATAATGATTGAAAATTTTAATAATAAAGAGTCAATTGATTGGACCACAAAATCTGTGGTTTCAATGACCATTAAAGTGGAGATAATATTTGAATGATTATTGAAATGTCTTACAAGTATAGGAATTCCATTCGTTTTTCATTAAAGAATACATAATTATATTTTCACACTTTTTGGTTGACAGGCAGATGACAGGTCGATACCAACCCCTCGATTATAAGCCGAGCATAACATCTGAGAAGAAAAGATTACAAATTGTATGACTTGTTGAAAGACTTGACATTAAAATCGTATTACAAATTGAGAGCAAAAGACCAAAACTACTCCTTTTTCTTATTGGGATTACCGATGCTGTGAATCAGTGATAAAGATTTGGTGAAAAACAGGCCAATCGAGTATTGAGATCTGAAAATATTCAAACTTATTAAAGAATAGTTTGTGTAATAAATGCGCATAAAATCAGCTTTGATTCATTCGGGGCTATAGTTAGAGTCAAATGTCTTTGGAGTTAACATCAAATTATACGTTAATTTAATGAATTTAATTAAATGAAAATATCAGAGTTGTTGCAGACGTATGTCAATGGCCTTAAATTATAACAAATAAAAGACTCAGAGATTAAAAGAGAAAAACTAACCAAAAGTATAAATAAAAATATCATTACAGTGAACTCAGCCTTCAAAAAGTCGGTGTTTGTAAAACAAATGGTATATCATTGACATTCATTTTATTCTTTTCCACTCTTTATTTATCACAAATGGCTTTTTAAGAAACAAACATTAATTTTTCGGTAGATTTGTCTCTTCTCACTAATGTTCTGTTCGGCCATTAAATGATTTATCAATTATTTTATTGCCTGAATTGAGAATTAGGCGTAACTCAACTCAAACTCTATGTTTTAAACTCAAATTCAAGCACTCAATGAATGAATAAAATTTCAGGAAATGTTTTCTCATTTCAAATGTCGAATCGCAAAAATTAATGTATTTCTTGAAAATTGTAACTCTTTTCACTATATTTTCAGATGTTGTATAGACTTGTTCGTTAAACCCAACCAACCAACCGCCCACCCCACAATTGTTGAAAAATTTTGCCCAACTTGCGAAAATCCATTGTTTTGCGAAATCCATTTAAATTCGAGTTTCATAGTGGACCTCCTAATTCTCATAGTGAAACACTTAGATTGAAAGCTCAAAACTTAATCAACTCGAAGAAGAATCCACTGACAAATCCACTATTGTAAATGTTACCTCCGTCCTTTCAATGTAGTCCTTTCAATGCCGTCCGTCCTAATACAGTAGCAATACATATTATATAAATACTATATAAATGGTAATAAATAGCACTTTAATATACTCAATAGTTTGGCTGCGCGCTTAATAAAACTAATATTGAAATTAATGTAAATATAAGTTTTTCTCCAAATTTTACTCAATCAACTTAAACATCCTCATCCTCCTCATCTTGCATGAACATCTTGTCGGAGAAGAATAACTAAAGCCATCATATCTGTCCCTAAGAAACTGAAGGGAAACTATCATCACTGGGTTGAAATTGGCAACGATCTGATCTATCTTTTGTTGATCTTTCAATAAAATCCATATTGAGGTTTAGTTGCCATGATCGAAGGTAAAAGATTTTGATAAGACTGATGGTTTTCTACATTGGCTACACTCTGCATGATTAGATTGCATGAGGATTGAAAATGCTTAATGAATTCGAAATTCCAATTTGGAATTAGATTTTGTTTCGAACCCTTGTTTCATTTATTTTATAATTCTTTTAAATGATTAAAATCTTGGTTATAATAATGGAACTGGTTATGCATAATAACTCATTAAATATAAATCGAAAGAAGAAATCGAAATCATTTTTTCGAATTTTAAAAATTGTCAAGGTTGTTTACACCCCCTGATCACAACAAATAAAAATTGACCTTAATCGATAAGTTAGAATTGTGTAAGATATTAGTAATGAAATATTTTAAACAGATTTACCCAAGGGGGGGTTAACCAAAACCCTCTTGACTCGGAAAATTTTGGAAAACCGCCTGACTGCGCGGCGAGGGACCCCCTCTTAGAAAAGTTGTGACAAATTTTCTCGGTAATTCTGGCTAAAACTAAATTAAGCTAATTTAACTGGATTTAAAACGGATTTAGCGGTAAAATGGCCGAAATGGCGGCAATTTTGGCGGCCATTGTTCCCCTACCTGACCCCCCTTAGGATTCTGTCCAAAATTTTGGGAAAAACTCCCCACCTGACCTTCCCCCTAAAGTCGAAGAGCTTGAGTAACCCTGATTTTAAACCTCTTATGACCTGGTAAGTCTTTTTTTGAAGTCTTATTATTGAGACTGGGTGGAATTTTAACGAGAATGCTTGAAATGAGTATGGGTATATTATGCTCTGATAGACCCTTTTAATTCTCCTGGTTTAAGTTAAATTACTGGTAAAACTTTTGATTTAACAGTTTTGTAAGCATTCAGATTATTGAATTAGATTTGTTGATTATAATGTTGATTGATGATTTTTAGGCGTTTCAGTTTTATGAGATCTATTAATTAGAAAGTAATGTTTTGATTTGATTGAAGTGAATGCGATTGCGTTCAATTCATTGGTTTTAATTTATAATAATTTAGAAATGCTTTTCAATCAAATTAATTAACTGTCACTTCAATCGGTTATTAATTGCAAACTTAATTCTATATTATAGACATTTAACTGATTTGGAGTCCAAAACTAAATAAATCACAAAAAAGCATTTATTTTTTCGTCGATATATAATAATTGGTTCGTTAGTCTATTAATTGGTTGTTAATGTCGTTAATATCATATTAAATGGTTTAGCCATCAATACATTAAGCGATCAATAATTAAGGTCTTCGTTTAAACATTTAATGAAAGTATCGAATTAGAGTCTCTTAAAACTTCTCAACTCATTTGATAGATAATTTGGCTTAGTTTAGCAGGCTTATTCTATTTAAATCCCATTTATTTTTTCGATTTAATCTATTAAATAATTTTTATTTATTTAATATAATTCTAATTTCAATCAAAATCCAAATCAGATTTTCAAAGTCTCTTAAAAGAACCTTATTAATTTAATGGTTTTCTAGACCCATCGTGTTTATACTCGTATAATGTTTGTATATTATCTTGGTATCTTGATTCAATTTATTAGCCATAAAATATTATCTTAAAATCAATTAACTTTATTGGAAGTTTTGCCGAAAAGGTAAATAATCTAGAAGTTATATGTTCTGTGAATTAAGTGATGCAAAAATTTAATAAAATGTAAATTAGATTTTTGATTGAATCAAATTATTCTAAAATATTAAATGAGAAGAGAAATGATTAATGATATCAATAAGTATTGCAATTCATTGAACGATAACTTATTTGCATTAAGATTTTGATCAATTCTCTTAAAAAACAAACGAAAGAGATGTCTATAACTGAATAACAGTTAAAACATATTTAAATACATTACACTTCTAACCTTTATCTGCGATGACTGGTGGAGGGGCGGGCTCAGGGTATAGGCTCGGTATAGGGTATAAATTTCTTGAAATTTTAGGGGGGGGGGTCCCGGCCAAAAAATTTTGAAGACCTTTTTTAGGTCTTTAGCCTAAAATTTTGGGAAATTTTACCTCAAAGGGTCCCCTCTTCGTATTTTTTCCTAGCCAAAACCTCGACAGACCTAGTGTCTGTCCATAGA
>JAQGAR010000411.1:0-15738 GCA_034697865.1 Oribatida sp. | reverse complement strand
GCTTTTGAAAAAACCTTTAAGATGGTATATGATATTTTCTGTTTGGCCAGTTTTTATGAAAGGTATTCCCTCCTAAGTGGTAAGAAATAAACAATTTTGGTTCAAAATAAGGTGTTTTTAAAAAAGTATTCTTTGATTGTTTGATTTGAAAGTGAAAGGTTTGCTTTTTTTTAATGAGTATACCTCTTGGTCATCACTGCTTTGAGATTAATGTTAGTTCAGAGGATTTATTCATAAATTATTATCCATTGGTTTGGATCGCAATGTTTTGGAGGGTTTGTGTTTCGTGACGATTGCAGACACCGTTTGAATGATTAATACCAATACAATAGACTGAGAGCTGAAACGAATGCCAAGTTTCTGATAAAATATTGATGGCCTCAATATCTGTTATATGCATTTCCTTTGCCTCTAATTATTTCGTAAAAATAAAAATTTGATTAATTATACAGAATTTCATATTAAATATTAAATGGAAAACACAATTCCCCCCATTTTTGCTTACTTTCCGAACATCCAAAGAAAGAATTGTTTTGTTGAACATTCGGTTCACTGATGACACAGAATAGAAGAGGAGACCAATAGTTAGGTTCAGAGCTTATTATCTAAAATCTTTTATTGACGTATTCAATGATATACTGAAAACTTTACTCCAATTTCATCCTTAATTCAAGCTTCAGATCCAGACTAAGAACAGGTGCCACTAAACACTAAACCTATTATTCAATCAATCGATAACACAATCGGAACTAATTAATTGATATCCAATCTCTTCTTTAATTGAATCGACTTTTAAATAAATGTTTGCGACGTTTTTTACGTCACAAAATCAATCATTTCTAAGAATTTTCAAAATAAATTGGGAATTAAGTCAACTGTTGGTTTTATCAAGGGGTTTTTTGTCACTCATTATTCAAACAGTTGTTTTTAATTAAAACTGAATACAAATTATATTCTATTGATCTAGATACATAGGTCACCAAAGGGGGTGATAGACCCTTTACCTTAAATCCTTAAATACCACCACTTAGAAATAGAAAGGCTCAAGAAAAATTGACGAAGCGCGGCGGCCATGTTTACCGCCATTGGCTTCCACTATTTGGCGATTTTGTCCGTAATTTTGGTGATCTTTGATCTAGATCTAATCTGAAATTTTCAAATTAACCTTTTGTTGAAGAGCAGAGATAAAGACAAAGTTATATTAAATTAAATTTGAACCTTGAACATTCTTAGACATATGGTATTTATTGTTTGGAGTGCCGAAACTGTAGAGCGCTGTAAATACTATAACATTAGATTAATGGGAGAAAAGAGACCCATTTTTACAAATCACTTAAAATACAAATTGAATCAATCAATTCGTTGACGAATAAAAACTTAATAATAAGTTAATTGAATTTTCTTCTAAGAAATGCAATCAATCTTTTTATGTAATCCAATAACTAAATAACTATTGAGTAAACAAAACTCCAATTCTTTGCCTTCTTTTAGACCAAAATAACTCTGATTTAATGCGATTATTGTAAGAAATATAATATCGGTTGGCATTTATGCAATCATTTCAATGCTTTCTCTATAAGCGTATCAAATATTTATTTAATACATATAATTAATTTGTTCGACAAAATTAATAACGATATTGAGCATGTTAAGCTATATTTGATCCTTTGCAAATTATTCAACATTTCTTTGATATGTTAATGTGTAGAAAATAATAGTTTTTACATCACCTAGATTTTGTAACAAATTAAAAGATACTTTTGAAATGAAAGGATTTTTTACTAATTTAATATATAGTTATTAGAATTCTTACGTTTGCAGAAAAGACTGAGAGATTGAAGTTTGTTTGAAGTCATTTATTTGAGTGGTGTTTCACTAAATCGATCGTAAAATTATAATTTAAGCGTTTTTATCGCATTTCAGTAGTAAATCCTTCAAATTATGCAAAGTTTGTGAATTTTGGGATCGACTAAAGAATTCCCTTTTCCGACATCAAAACAAACCGAAAATTTATTTTCCTAAACAACTAATAAAATGGAAAATTGATGGCACAGAAAGTTAATCAAAAATTAAAGTATGTTTTAGTCTGAAAAATCGATGACTGAGTCTTATTTATAGTGTTTTGAGGTCTATTTAGGAGCATATGTCGGCTGATTAACCCTCCACTACATCATTGTTTTAAACGCAATTCAAAGGATCAGTTAATACCAGTCCTCTATTGAAAGGCAAATTAAAAGACTAAAAGGCCTCAAATGTGTTCACAGATTCAAAAAATTGCAATAAAAGTGATGAGAAAAGAAAATCAATTTGTATTACAACTATTGCTGTGAAAACAATATTAGAAAAAGTGATCGGAACTCACGCAGAGCTCAGGGATCAAACGCCAAACATTTTATTAAAGAATCGCATGCATTGCACACAACATGTGATTCACTTATCTTTAGGCTCGATATTCAATCGATACAAATCTCTTCTTAACTAAACTCAATTCCAAATAAACTCAATTCGGGTTTCATTTGTCGAATGGCGTCAAAAGTAAATATGAGTTTCATTTGAAAGCCATATAACTGTTATTCAAAACAATCGCTTCGTTGCCAAACAAATTACCAAAATATCCTCAGATAATAGTAATTCATTTCAGAGAATTGTATTCAAAATAACATTTTAATTGAATTCTTATGTAAGGCTTAAGAACGGTATTCATTAGAGGACCAAAATCTTATCGCTGTTTGTTTTCGCTTTGTTTTTTGTTCAGTGATCTTATGATAGAACATATTTTTAAAATTAGTCGACAGTATTGTCTTTAAAAACAAACTCAAAGATAAGAAGACGAAGTTAATTAATTATTTTTAGACATAATCTACACAAAACTTCAATTCTAGCCCTTAAATAAAAAGTTTTACAGTGTTTTGAGTTTCTTAAGCGACTATAAGGACAACAAAATTCAATACTTTGGAAAGAATTTGAAAATTTCTGTTCAATTTCTGTTTTCATAATATTTAAGTGATTTCGTTATTTAACACACATTTAAAGAACTGCTCGAAGGAAATGAAAAGCAATAAATAGAATGTGAATATTTCACAAAAAATTATCTCAAACTATAAAAATGTAGACTCGGGTGAGAAGTTTTTTACTTTGAATATTTGCAGTCATTTTTATTATTAAACATTTAAGATATCGCTTAGACTTCAAAATAATAACAATAAAAATAGTGAATAAATGTCTGAACTCTGCCATAAACTCGACGTTCATTAAACTGTAAGAAAAGTTTTCTAATTATTATTTTTCAAATAAATTGAATTCTCGTACAAAACTTTAAATAAATGAGAGCCAAGAAATCGGATAATACTTTAATGAAACTCATAATTGTTTTATTCATTTATTTTTATAAAATAATGGAATAATTAATTAATAGTCAAATAATAGTAATATTAATGGTATTTTCAAAATTCAATTTAATAAATGATGTTTAAAACCAATTATTTTCGCTGGTTATTCATTTTTAGTTAAATTGAACTTGGAACTTCATTTATGACTGTCATTTGCCTCTGAATTTCAGTTAATTTAATTATTTAAATACTAATCTATTATTTAAATTAATTTCAATATATTTATTGTAAAGTATAGTTAAAGAGTTTATAGGTTTCCTTTATTTTTCTGGAAGTTGAATGTTAGAAAATAAGCAAGGTTCATTAAGTTTAATGAGATTCTTTAACGCAACTAAATTAAATCACTAATAAAATCCCCTCAAAACTATTTGAAGACTATGAAAATATTTGATTAATTTTCTCAACTAATAAATTCAATTGAGTCGAAGATTTATAAATTGTGTGGATTTACCTGAACTTTGAGTCAACGCAAAGAAATAAAACGAAAAAATATGCAAAATTGAAAAAAAGTGAGTGCACTCACATTAATTGAATTAAAGTCGTCGTATCGATGCTCTCATTACTATTGAATTACATTTGATTAGATTACTTGCCTTTAGAGACGATTAGCATTAATGATATTTTAATGTTTGCTTTCATTTTCTAAATTAAAACTACGAGTCGACCCTAAATGTGATGCTTTAATTCCTCTATACTTTTCAATCAACTAATTATTTTTGTTTTCTCCAATTTGGTCCAGAATTTAGCAACTAGGCACTAAGCAAAGCAATCTTGATAGATCTGCTCCACATTTTCATCAAGTACTATTTGATTGATGCCACGTTTGCTGATTGTTATTATTATGCGGATCCATCATATTTTCAATGATTTGCCAAAATCAATAGCAAACAGGGATGCGCAAGGGAGTTTAGGTTAAGAAACCTAGTTGAATGTTAACCATATTTAAACCCCTCTTCATCAACAAAATTTTTGGTTAGGTTTTATGGACAACGAATTGAAATATTTATCGACATTTTCTCAGATTAATAAATATTTTATTTTCAGGAGAAATGTTTCTCAAAATTTCTCTCTTCTCACCTGAGAAATTTCCCTTGAGATAAGAACCTTGTGCACTTCTGATAAAAAGCATTGAAAATAAGGGAACGAATCATTTTTGTTGAACATATGACATAGAGTTTCGTTATTATAATGGATGAGTCAAACGGGTCCTCAATATTCATAGAATTAGTAGTGCTTTCGATTCCAACATTTTGATGAAAGAAAAATATTGGAAACTGAAAGACATTTTCGGTCAAAACATTTGCAAATTTTCAGATCAAAAAATGATGGAATACTTGACAAACATTAAATAGTTTTTATTCAAAAAATGATATTTTCATATATTTTTATATATTTATATTCTTTTTTAGCGATGCGTTACAAACACTTCAATAAATACAATAAATTCTTTGATGAAAAAATGTTTAATTTATAGAATGTTATGAATTAATATCTTTTTATAATGTCTCGCATTTTCTCTCATTTAAAATATTTATATAATTTAATATACTTTACAACAAGAATTTGAATTCATTGCTACCATTTCTGAGCTGATCGCGTAACAAATCGCGAGTCAGTTTCAGGTGATGTTCCACATTAACTGATCCGATGTTATTCTTCTGGATCTTTTCGAAACATTGAATCGCTTCGTGAAAGAGCTTTCTTCTGACTTGAATCACACAGAGATTGTGCTGAGCGAAGATATTACTAGAATCTATACTCAATATTTTATAGTAACAATTTTCTCCGTTCTTTAAATCATTGAAATATTCGATATAAATATCACCCAAAAGGAGAAGACCTTTAATGTGTTCACTGTTTGTCTTCAAAAGTTTGGTCAGGTATTCGACCGCTTCTATCGGTTGCGGCAAATCTTCATTATAGAGGAGTAAAGCCATATTATAGAGGGCTTCAGAAAAATTGGCTTTCATTTCAATGGCTTTATCTAAAAAGTGTTTGCCTCTATCCAAACGGTGACCTTTGATGGCTAGCATTCCCAGATTGAAATACACAATTTCATCAGCCCTTCCCAATTCAATGATGGTATTGAGTCTTTCTATTGCCACCTCATTCAGATTACTCAGCCCTTGGTCTTGAATAATTCGCGCGGAGGCTAACAGCGAGGGCTCGTGGTGTGGGTCCAGACTCAGTGCCTTATCGAATAACTGGAGCGCGTCCTGCGGTGAACCGCTTTCATTCACAACTATACCCAACTGTAAGTCAAAGTAAATGAATTTGTTTTAGAATTGATTTCGATTTAAAGCCTTATTTCAAACGCTTTGATATTCTATTATTTAAAACAATTAAATTTCGTGGACTCAGGAAAAGCATTTTTATGACTCTTTCATAACTTTTATTATAAGTACTGAATTGAATTGCGCTCAGCCTTTAAAAGTGTGTCATTTGGGAGAAATCATTTTCAACTAAAATTGTCGTCAAATGGAAAAAAGGTGGAAAAATCTTCATTTCTTTTGTTAAAACTTTTAGTAATAGATTAGATTTGAAGATTAAATTTGGTGATGACTTACATTATAGAGTACATCGGGGTCTGAGTTCTCGTACTCGAGTGCTTTGGCCAACATTACCGTCGCTTCGATGCGTTGGTTCGAAGCGCGCATTACTTTTGACAGACTCTCAAAGGCTGGACTGAAATCACTTTTTAGAGTCAAAATTCTTTGGTGCAATAAAAGCGCTTCTTTTGTCTTTTTTGGATCCCTTGATATTAGTTCCGAAAGTCTAAGTAATGCCGTTAAATGCAATGCAGAGATTTGATCGGAATTTTGAGCCGACTCTTCAAACAGATTTGTTGCCCTTCGGTATGAAATTTCCGCTTCTTTTGAATTATTAATTTTAACAAAAATATTGCCCAAATTGAGATGACCCCGAACATCACTTGGCTCAATGCTGGTAAAAATAAACTCTTATTAAAGGTCTGTCACATTTGAAATCGATTAAAGTGACAAATAAGTGGATTACATACCGAATCGCTTCTTTGAAGTAAGTGATCGCCAAATCATAGTTACCATCCCTTTCATAAAGTCGTCCCAAATTGTTGAGCAGTTTAGTGTTATTCGGGTTTACCTTAAGACCCGACGAATAAAGAGTGTACTCATTGTTCCTAAAAATTGAATTCAAGACAATATTAATGACAGAAATGTAATATATTTTATAAATTATATAATAAAGTAATAAAAGTCTGTCTTTTGTGGAAATAATTTGTTAAATAAACCAAAAGTTTCATTATTTAAAAGCTTAGAGTAATAGTAAAGCAATGATTGGATTACCATTCAGTGCATCTGCGATATGTCTTAACCATGTGAACGATCAACAGAAGGCCTATTATTGTCTTAAGACTAGTCGTATGGCTTTCCCTAAGGTTTTCCAAATGAAGAAAACAAAAATATTTTCAATTATTTTATATTTCTTATGAAAAACATTCGCCAAAAGAGAAGTTAATAATAATTTCGGTCAAGAATTTCATACCAATAGTCGAACAGCTTTTTTACGCCCATTCCTATTAGGAGAAGGAATCCCATTGATGGCAAATACAGTATTCTTTCGGCCACAACAAAGCCGGTCGGGAAGAATAAATTCGACGCCGGAATGAAAGGTACAATCGCCAAAGTAAGTACCTATTCATACAATAAATAAATTGTATTTAATATATAAGAAAATAACTTATATTCCATTTATTTGTTGCCACAAATATTTTTGCTATTTTTTCCGAAACCTTTCAATCATTTTATGGATTTTTTCTTTTCTATTACAGAATTTGGGCGCAAAAATATTATGCTTAGATTGGGTTTATATGACTGACCAGAAATAGTTTGTGGTCTTGGCTTTTGATTAAGGCATAGTATAACAAATAGAGAAGAGCGGCAAAGAAGGCCCCAGTCGTCCAAATTCTTGGATCGCTCAGATTTGACACCAATCGTATCGATGAGTGCGTCCAATCACAGCTCAAATCACATGGAAATAACATTAACCAACCATTGAAGGCAACCAAATAACTAAAAGTTAACTGTCGGGTCGGACTCTCAGAATATGAGGCCGGGTTGTCCAACCTGTCAAATATAACCATTCATTTATTGAATAATAGATTCTTGAGTTTAATCAAAATATTCTCATTCTTTGCCTCTTTTTTATTTTTGCCAGAATTTTACTAAAGAAATATTTCATTTTATGAAAATTCTAAACCAAAATAATCGAAAAATGTAATACAGTTTTGTATAGAAGCCATGCATTCATTCAATTTCAAAGAAAGTTATATTAGTATACATTGCATTATATAATCAATGAATAGAAAAATTAATCACTTTTCATATGAAGTACGCAAAAGTGTGGAACCGCTGTAACATGTTTTCAATATATTTTATTTTTATTTTCAATACTTAAATAAGCGAGCAACTTAAAATGCCTAAGTATTAAAATTGATCATGTTTGCCCTCAAACCATTTTAGTGGAGGTTAAATTAAATTTAATAGTATACTTTTTGAATGTTCAATTTCAGATTTTTTAACCACCATGATAATGTTTGCAACATTTTTTCATGTATTCAATATTTAGGTTTCCTTAAAATTGATAGTGTGAATGAGCAAATGATTTTTGACTAAAAACGATTGAAAAATGTTAAATACCTATTGAATTTTGGAAATTGATTTCCCATTATATACAATCTGAATACGAGGGCTGTCAGGAATGCAGACAATAAAATAAATATGTTTTTAACGGTTTTCCTCGAAGCGATTTGAAATTTTTTTGTGTTTCCAACTTTGGATATAATAGCGTTTAAATTCACTGCTTTTGAGTTAACTTTATTTTCCTGCGGAGACAATAACAGAGAAAAATGAATCAATGAATGAATAGATGAATAACTTATACAATAAATTCAAGAATAGAAAAGAAAACATTAAAAACTGATTTTTGGCAATAATTTTATTTTATAAGAAAGAGTGAAAAGTCTTACTTTGTTCGAAGGCTGTCGTCGACAAACCAACTCATGAATGGCACATATTATTAGTACAGTAAGTGACTGCTCTTTGCAAAGGAATCCCAACCACGAAAATATTATACTTAAAATTAATTTATGTTTCAATTTGTGTTTTGTTGAACTCCACATCAAAAGAGTCGATAAATAAAATATAGCCGACAATAGCTCAGCCCTTCCGACGATCGATGCCACCTTTAACCAGATAATAAAAAACTTAAATTAAAATCAATTATATAAATGGCCTTGTTCAATGAATTCGAGTAGAAATTTTATAGGATTCAATTTTTAAAGATATTTGAAAATAGAGTTAAAATTCAATGAATAAATAAACGTTAGCTTAAGTTAACTTAAATTTTCACAAAATTCCCATTAAAACAGTGAATGATTTTTAGATTTATGTGGTATTTGCGAGACTTGTATTTTATAGCTTTCGATGTGACACACAATATAATGGACGAGTACTTTGTCTGACCACGAATTTAGGCAATATTGTGAACACATGCTTTATAAAAGCTGAACAAACTCTAATACACTACTGTTTTGTTAATATTCTCCGAAACTTGAATGCATTTTTCGCGTTGAAGTCAAACTAGCTCTTAGTCTCGAGCAAAAACATATAAGTTTAGGGATATTTGGGATCCCAGTGTTTCAATGGTTTTTTAAACAGAGGGAGAGAGAGAGAGAGAGAGCCTTTTGAGGTACTAAAAATTCTTAGATTGTGAGCCTAATGGATAAATCGATATTAGTCTCTCTCTCTCTCTCTCTCTCTCTCTCTCTCTCTCTCTCTCTCTCCATTGAGTTTTATACCGAAAACCGTTTTGTTTTTGATGTACTGGTATTTTGAAATAGTTATCGATTCGTTTTATATTATCTGCAAAGAGTTACCGAACGAATGGAGAGATCCAGAGGAGTGAAGTAGAAATAAATGAAAGACTGGGAGAAAAAACGATAATTTTAAGCAAATCAGAAAATGTAAGCCCAATATAACGGCGAAAAATCGAAAATAAATATCAAAAGTAAGGAATAAGGAGTTGAATGCAAATATTGAATGCGAATCTCAAATCCAGGGATCAAATGAATGTTTGATTCGATTGCGTCGATAGTACTGTAATTTTGTGCCACACTTTCAACAATGTATTCATAGCTTACTCTTTGAACTAACAGAAAAATATTGTATTTTTTATTTTTAAGGATTTAAGGACTGAATAGATAAAGTAGTGAAGACTGCAAAGAAGTGACAGGAAAGTGAGTTCACACCAACTGATTGAAAACATTTGAGAGTAAAAACTGGTGGTTGTAGTCATCCAATAGTTTTCATAGACATGAATTGGTTCTGGCATTAGGTCTGACACTCGACATATGCACACAATATTGTTATCTCTAATTTCTCTATAGTTTGCAGAAAAAATAGAAAATAAGTTATAATGAGATTTGTGTTCTTTCCTACGAACTGACGAATAACAGGACTGGTATGAGAGGTATGGAAGGAAATCAAAGCAAAAAAAAATATAATTCCATAAAATTTCAATTTAACAAATAGATATTATTTGCTTTCATTCAAAGAAGTAATAGTCTGAGAGCACAACATTTACGGATTCAAGTCATACACTCTATGGATATTTAACAGAGTGTCCGACATTATAGTGACTATCACTGAATTAGTCCATTACAACAATTGTCTCCCAAATAGTACTCTAATGTCAAATATTATAATGACTCAAAAGTATCCATTATTTCCAATTCGTGACTTGTTTTAGGATCAACTGATTTGACTCACTTTCGATCGCATTATGTAACATGAAAGTGACTGTCCCCTCAATTTATGCGCTATTAACCATTAGACCATACAATGAAAAATCATTTCGCATTTTTTTTTGGAGAAAAATCATTTTCCGATAACTTTTTTCGGTTTATTTGTTAAATCAAATTTCTTTGAATAATTTATTTATTAAATAATCTCAATATAGACTAAGCGCTCGATTTTTCAAAGCAACAGAGGAGTAGATCTAAAGTATGATTACTAAACCCTAAACGTGACTGAAAAACATTTTATATATACCGTCAGCTATTTTTTATCCCAAAATTATTCAGAATATTTTCGAGCTTTTTATTTGCTTTTAGGGATATATTCCAAACCTTTGGCGCAAATATTTCAATACTTGTGTGAAATATCATTAAATTTAATATAAAATAAAGTATTTGTGAATCAATAGTCATTAGGAATTCTTGAGAAGCAATTTCTAAAAAAATCTCAAACTTTTAAGAATCTCAAGAGTCTAATAAGTTTCTGGTCCTCAGAGTCTGAGCGATAAGTTTTGCTGATTTTTGAATATTATGCTAACGATAAGAATATGTTCACTACTTTTGAGTATTTTGAGAGAGGGAAAGGCACTTATTTTAGAAAGTATGAGTGTAATGCATAAGATAACCGAGTGATAGATTATCTATTCGTCAAATAATATGTTTACTACTAATACTTACGCAATCCGTATGTATTGAGTGAACGGCGAACAGAAGTGCAGTTATTAGGGATGTCGTCGAATCACAGAACAGGAGCTGACAGTAACTGAGGGGTAGAGAAAACATGAATGACTTTCATATAATGAGTTGTTTGGAGATTCAGAGGCATTACTCCAAAGTTTGTCCTCAAAAGAATTGGATCGCTTCTGGACTTACTTGTAATAGAGAACACAAACGAATGAATGCAATGCAATGTTGATTATATGATATCCCATCGGATTTAAGCCATGAATACCGAAATTCCATCTGAATGTTAGAATAGTCAGCGGTCGGTAACTCCGATGACTTTGTTCCTAAAAAATTAATGCAATTCTTTTGTAAGTCTTGAGGAAAATCCATCAAATATCTGATCGTAAGTATAACCCACACATTGATTGCATAAATGATCACTAATTCAGTGATAAATTCGCTTTCATTTATGGATTCATACAATTGATTGCTTTATCGAAAATTTGCGTGTTTTTGGCCCTTTATTCAGTCCTTCCTGCATTCGTGATGTGCTATTCTCTGCCGATCTGCTTTGTTCTCAATAATTAATCGGTGAACTTCTTAAATGAGCCGAAGGATAGTCGGATGGGTTTATTGAATCTGTTATAAGTCTTAATTCCTCTCAACTGGTGATACACTGAACTCATATTATTAGCAAAACGATGGCTAAACCCTGAGACTAAGGAATGACATTCTAAGGAATGAGTAGAGGACTTGCGATCTAACTTAGCTCACACTCGACTCTGTCGACCCTATCTCTCACTTCACTATCTATTCTCGAAGGAAATTCAATAGAAGTGAGAATTGAACCAAATGTGAGACTTCTATAAGAATTTGCAGAACCAAACATCGAAAGGCTAAATGTGTGCTCACAATCAATACAAACCCGACTTTAAAGTAGGATCGTATAGCAACTAATATATTACTCTCTTTTTATGATTGAAATTAATTTTGAACAAAATATTAAAAATATTTCAGTTGTTGGGCAATGGAGTTAATGAAGCGCACATTTCTTACCCATCGGTGCACTCTTTTTATGTCAATTTATAATCAGAGTTAATGTGATTACTTTCGATACTAATTGAAGCGCTAAGAGTTCGTGTCTTTGATTAACGTTTTCGCTATACTTCTCTGATATAACGAGTGAGAGAACAGTCTTTCCTATTGTGAAATTCATTAAATAATTTAATCTCATTATTGATGTCAAACCATTTTTTCTCTTTTTCTGAAAACAAAACCATGAATTCTGATAAGCCTTAAAAACAAAATCCTTTCCGTTAAATTCAATAATATTTCATTAATATTAGAATTATGTTAAGATTATATCAGCCAAAATTGCAAGTAATAGTACAGCCTTTTATCTGTTGTATGTGTTTTGTTGCTTGAATACATTTCTTCATATTTTTGAAAAATTGATTTTTCCTCAAAAGAGTCATATTTCTCGTTATAATCAAAAGATATTTTGTTTGAAACAAATATTTATTCCAATTATTTTCAAATCAAAAATAAAGATTTAAAAAATAATAGAAACCAAGAGATTTGAAAAATGTGGGCACAACTGATAAGTCTGAGTCATATCTTCAGTAATCACTTTCCAGGAGATTGAGAAACAATTTCACTTTAATGAAGAGACAGTTTTATATAGTCTTATATTTTTTGGTATATTTAGTTGTCTTTTCAATAAATACAGAGTTTGATCAGTTTGACAGCAGTCGACAGATCTGATTGATTGCATATAGTGTTTGATTGATTGAGCAAGATCTAATGAATTTTTGTCTAAACATGTTCTGTCGAATAATCAATAAATTCTATGAATTCTGCAGAAAAAGGTCTAATAAAAAAAGGTCATTATTAGATTCGTTTCTTTTGTGGAATTATTTGGCAATTATTTGGAATAATAATTAGTCTGACATTTGGCTTAAAATGATTTCATTGTTTATTATTAACAAATAGAAAAGATTTATTCAATTTGTATAACATTTTGTTTGAATTAATTCGTCTCAAACTCATAATAATTCATGAATTTTATTGTTAGTCATCAGAAATTAGTGGCATTTAATGGAACCGACATTTAATTTATGGCTTCAAATAACAAAAATAAATAGGAATTTGAATTATGGCTTATTATAGTTTATGGCAATAAAATTATAGAATAAACTCCATTTACACTCATTTATGGTTTTTTAACTCTCATATTAAAAAAATGAACGAATAGTTTTAGGTTTAATCAAATGGTCTGAAAAGTTGTTTGGTTTGAACTCAACTTATTTTTTATTTTTATAGTTTGTATTCCTTTTGTTTTACGATCGCAAGACTTTTGGACCGATCGATAAGTTTATCTTCATTTAACTTTTTTCTCTTTTTGTTATCAATTTTCATTTACACAAATTAGTAGTGAATGCAATAATAACAACGTTTTCAAAGAATAAGTGGACAATAAATAAATGCTAAGAATAAATGCGATCTCTTCTTACTTTATGGATTGGTGTTCCCCAGAAATCATCGAGAAACAATCGATATAATGGTGTGTTTGGCCTCAAATCTTTGTTATCGATGATTGCCGGCCGATCGTCGAATACAAGTTGACCCCAAATTGAAGGCCAATAAGAAAGACAACAGACCACTACCAACAATAGATAAGGACTTCTGCTAAGGAAAATCATACCATAAATATATGGAGTAATTGCGAAGAAGTGGTCTTTTCTTTTGTATTGAAGACATAAAAAATTCTAATATTTTTTGGATGACATAAACGACAGACAAAATGATACCTTAGTATTGATGGCAGAGTGTGACTGATGCGCGTCTTTTGCTGTAGTTTTGCGCTCACATCTTTACTTTGATGGGTCAGAACAGATTCCAATTCACAAAAACGCGATCTTATACTACAGAGCAGTCTATGCGTTGAAACAGCCTCTGAGCCCAAAGTCATAACTCAGAGTCTTCTCTGCAAATTCAAGCAACGGTTGAGGTCTACAATAGAGAGACAAGAGATTTAGTATTGCGTTAGAAAATGAAAGACACAATCGAGTGATTGATTTAAGAAACAATTGGAATGCTTTGGCACGAAATGCATCGCAATGTTTGTATGTCTTTCCCAAACATATTGTCAACCGGAAAGTCTACTGAATAACTGAGACCTCCGACCATCAGATATGATAACAAGCAAAAGATGGGAAACAGATCATTTCAAAAAGGTTTGATCTCTATATGTATTTGGTATAAATATAAGGGTTCAACCTTTGGCTCGTGTTTTACGTTCACAACTCTGGTATTACATTGAATTGAACTCAAAAATAGTATTCTTAAGAAGTCTTCTGTGTTTCTCTTTCGCCAAAAGGAGAGAAAAGCTTTGGTCTCAGGAGAGATGGTTTTTGTGCAAAGAATGGCAGCAAAAATAAAAAAGTGAAAGGATAGTAATAACGCAAAAGAGTATTTCCTTGAGAACCAAAACTAAAGCTCATAGTTTTTGGAGCAGACCAGAGCCGACCCAAAAAAGTGATGGCGGATAAGTTCAATGTAGGTCTCATCCCTATTGTTTACTCTCTCCTAAGATTTTGGTTTTGCAGAAAAAAGAGTAAAGAATTTTGTTGAGCGATGAACACAACCAGAAATCTAAAAACATATCAGTTGAGCACAGAATAGACCCAAAGCAGCAAAAACTCAATTATTCAACAAACGATTGCTTCGATTTTACCAAATATTTATTTTTGCTATTTTTATTCCTCACTCATAATTCATTCCATTTATTGTTGAATATTAGAGCATGATAACGAATATTGACCATATTACCACGGTATTAACATAGTTTTGTGTAAATGAAAAAATTAAGGAAAACTCACTAACATTTGGCAGAATTCTCTGAAATTCTTGAATTTCAATTAAAATATTCAAAATCTAATTCCAATCCTTCAGTTCAATGGCTTTAAATTTGAATAAATATTTTATTCAATTATAAGAGGAAACGCTTTGAATATAAATTAAATGTTTATTTTGATTTAATGCCCTTGTAAATATACTAGATGAAAAACAGATCCTATTTATTTTGACTAGGCATGATTCTTTCTTAGAATGTGGTGAAATTTATAAGAACTGACTTACTTAGATCTAAAATTAGGTTTTGATTTAAGACTGATATTTGTGAGAACTTGTTTTGTATGTATTTCCCCATCAATTGTCTCATATTCAGGCGTCGAGACATCAGATGTTATGTCATCTCAATATGTTGTCAAACATTTTCAAATAAAGGGTCGGTCAATCGATTCGGTCCCTTTTATTTTTCGAATAACTTTTGAATGGCAAAGGATAAATTAATTCTGTAAGAAGTATATTAGAGTACTAGGTCGAAATTTTTTTATACTTACCAAAACAATATATTGTGATCACGTGATATACTGAAATTTGTCAACTTTGCAAAGGGCTAGGTCACAGCAAAGGACCTGGTAGGTGGACCTGGTATGATGATAGCATATGAAAGTATAAGAGTAGTAGTATCTTATGCAACAAAAATTATTTGAATCGGATTGCTTATTAATGTTTGGCAAGCTTTCAAAATGACTGATTTCTACATTGACTCCTATGTTAAATTATTTTTACATCGTTAAAAGTGGGCTGTATGCAACTTTAAAAATTGTCCATAGCATCCTGACCTTAAATATATATACTGTTTGTTGTTTCCACTTTTTATTATTTGCTGGTTAATTTTTGAAATATGAGAGAAAATAAGAAAATTTGATGAAAAACTAAAAAAAAGTTAAATTTCCAATTTTTACTATAGCCAAACTAAAAGTTAAAACCTATTAATTTTTACAT
>JAQGAR010000410.1:0-15808 GCA_034697865.1 Oribatida sp. | reverse complement strand
CATTCATTGTTATAACAAAGTGTGAAAAGTTCTCATAAGTTTCGTAACTCATTTCACTCTAGTTTTCTACTGACGAGTCACTGACGACTACACCATAACTGAAATAGATTTTAATTTTCTGGTTGTGCTGACAGAACAGGCGAATAGATCAGTGACCTCCAAACTGAGCAAAAACTTAAACATCAGTTATATTATTTATATTATTGAGAAGTCATTTATAATACTTGACTATTATGTAAGGGATGAGCAATAAATGAGTTTCGAGTAACAAAATCTCTCACATTAATCGACTTCATGTCAAATGCATTATTTTTTAAGGAAGAGATTCAAAGACATGAACATTAAGTTTCAACTAATGGGCGTCTCTTTTATTGATATCAATGATATCATTTCGTGGGTTTGCGCTCTGAATGAACCAAATAATTAGTTAACAAAAAATAAAATATAATTCAATTATATTTAATGAAACGAAAAGCTTTGAAATTAAAAATATTTGTATAAACTTATAGTCATTTTTAACGATAAACTCATTTAAAGTGATTTTATTTAGTTTTTTAGTTCAAATATTATACGCTCTCTCATTAATTCTATTCCAGGTCTCTGTGGCTCGACTCCAATTCTGGTGTTTCTTCTGAACTGAATGGAAGTGCCGTAAAAGCTCTTTAAAATCCATATGTGGTTGAGTTGGACTCACTTTAGTGACACTATTCCTGATTTTAGTCATTAAATTAAAATAACATTAAAATTATTATCGAATTAATTATTAGATCAGAAAATTGTTTTTACTTATTTGATTCGGAAGAAGAATATAGTTTGAAGTTAGGGACACATTGCAGACGTTTACGCAACAAATGAAAGGCTTCACTTTGAGGCAAAAGCATAAGAAGTCCGTACAAACTCTTAATTAAATCGCAATTATTTTCTATGTCCAATAATTCAAGTCTTAAATCTATATAAAAGACAAAATGTGTTAAAATATTTAAAAATGAATTAATTGGGGATAAATTACAGGCAAATATCGGCGATTCTAAGAGTTGGACCATTTGGTCGACTTCTGTCAAGAATTCGAGCGTCAAATTCAAATCCCCGAAAAGTAAGAGAAGATCACAGGCATGTCTATAGTTCTTTGTAAGAAAACACAGAGAAACTGTGGCCACAGGAGAGTGACACCACGTCCGGTATAGACAACAAAAGAGAGAACAGCTCTCATCTGTCTTCAGATATTTTAATTGACTCCGAAGTTCGAAAAGTTCGCTCGAAGTCAGAAGAATTGTATTCAAAATCGTGACTATAGTGTAGGCGAACCGAAGATCTTCATAATCGAGAAGTATTTCTGACAGCGATCTATAAATGTCTTCGGCTGTCATAAGAGTGCAAAGTTGACGAATAATGAAAGACCCCCTTTCCTCTAACACTGTGCTGTTTGTGTGAAATAACTTCAATAAGTCTGTCATAAATTTTGTAAAATAAGTTGAGTTATCGATCACTGGGGCTCTCATATCAGCCCCAGAATTGGTTGTAACAGAAGGGGAAGACGAGAAGATCTGAGCCAAAACTTTTAAATCCATTAAAACCACTTCATCTGATTTATCGGACAAAGTTTTGAGGAGAACCGGAAACAATTCGTTTTCCAGATGTTTCACTATTTTTTGAGAGACTTTGGAATAGAGGTGAAGAATCCATCGAAGAACTGCTAATTTGCTTAAAGTGGAAGAGTTTTCGCCTGACTTCAGTTCCCGAACTAAAACTTCTAAAACACTTTTCAAGTCCAAAGAGTTTTGGGGATCAGAGATATTTGTGGACTCGTTTCGCACATTAGTTGAAGACATTTGATTTGGTTGTTCTCCAATTGTAGGACTAATGTCTTCGTGTTGGCTGTCCTGCATTGTCACCAATTGCATTAAACTGTAATTTAAAACTTTTGCCACTTCCCTTATGTTAATGCTTGTCGTCGTTTTATTCTTGTCTTCAAAATCTTCATTCTGATCCGAGGGTGAGGTCAGACACGGAAGGATTGCAGTCAAAATGCTGGCTGAAAATCGGAGCAGTTCTCGACTGTTTGCCAAATTGATAAATTCTTTAAGCCATGTAAGGGCTGTATATTGAACTAATGGGTCGTCATTTGCCTGCGAATGAACGGTCAGTATATTAATCATTGACGCGAAGTCGGTTTTGGACGGATTTTGAATTATTTTTAGGAGAAATTCTGCTAGAACAGTTTCTGTCATTCGATGAATTTCAGGGGTTGGATCGGCTAATATTTTGAGTAAACCGTCCAAAAGTTTAGGCAGAAATACAATGACATCGATGTCTGGCACCGAATCCAATAATGAAATCCAAGAAACAATGAATTGACGGGAAAACGGATTATTACTATAAATCCTATCTCTGAGTAAATCAATGAATTCAATTAAATCGAAAGACGGACTCTCCGTTACGATGTCTTTCATAAGTCGATCTAACAGTTCTGCGCCACTCTTCACATTCTGGTCGGGATCGGCGGCCAATTTCGACAAAGAATCGAACACTTCATTAAAAAGAGGCAAAACGTCAGACCGACTGACTTTAACGACATTATAGAGAGCTTCACACGCATAGTAACGAACTCTCGAGTCCTGATCTGAGAAACAGGAGAGCATAGGTCTTATCATATCATCAAGGTAATGCGCCGATTCTTTTCCCAATGCAATTGCCATCGCAGCCAATCCTATGAGACCTCCTTTTCTTGAATTGGGATTGTTGGAAAGAGTAAAATCTTGACCCAAAATCTTCAGCAATTTCTTAATTTGTTCGTTCTTTCCGGCGGCCGTGAAATCTCTGGCCATTCTTTAAAGTAATTCCAATAAATTAAACTTATTTTCCAAACAAAATTATAGGATATCTTTAGTTTTACTGACTTTTCGATCTCAAGCGCTGCGGCTTTTCGTTTGTCATACATCTTGTCATTGAGGGCCCGAACACACGCACTGCTCAGCGGTGAGTAGTCTTTATCTGACATTTTCGGTAACGAAGGTTATTCCCGATGTTTGTTTGAGTATGAAAAAGCAGTCACCGATGTCAAATCAAATCTTTTGATATTAATTTTTGAGTTAAAAATGCAATTCTTGTCATTTTGGATTTAATTACAATGTGAAGAATAAAAATTTTCAGCTGAATAATTTGCGACCAACGGACAAATTTGGTCTTCACGGGACAATTATCTTTTTAAACAAACATTTAATAATTAAATGATTGAAAGTTTACGCCTTTTATTTACAAAAAATTGCGAATTAGTCCACTCTTATGACAACTATTGTAGAAAATGAGAGAACTTTAAAATCAAGATTTGAAGCATCAAAACAAATGATTACTCAAATCATTGACAAAATACACGTCTTTTAAACTTTGATTAAAATAACACATATTTTATTGAATCAAATTTTTATTTAATGTCGATTTCAGTCAATTACTAATTGAATCAACCCATTCATAAAAGAAACATTGTTTTCATTGATTCATTTAAACTTTTAGTAACTATGAAAGTGCTTATTCTTCACCCAGATTTGGGAATCGGCGGCGCAGAGCGTCTGGTCGTAGATGTAGCTCTTGCTCTTCAGTCATTGTCACACGATATACATATTGTGACCACTCACCACGACAAGACTCACTGCTTTACAGAGACTAGAGATGGCACAATGGAGGTGACGGTTGTGGCCGATTGGATGCCCCGAACACTTTTCAATAAATGCTATGCCCTCTGCGCTTATCTCCGAATGATTGTCGCCGCCATTTATGTCGTATTCTTCTCTAAATTAGAATTTGATGTACTATTTTGTGACCAAATCTCGGCGTGCATTCCATTCTTAAAATTGTCGAAGAAGAAAGTGATATTCTACTGTCACCACCCGGATCTGTTGCTAACCGAACGCAAAACGTTGCTTAAAAAAGTTTATCGGTTTCCAATCGATTGGTTTGAAGAATTGACAACAGGTTTGGCGGATGTCGTTATTGTTAACTCCAAATATACCGCAGAAGTGTTTCGGAAGACATTTAAACGACTTTCAAATACAGACATTCAAGTGATTTATCCGTCGATTAATTTCTCTTCTTTTGACCGAAAACTAGAAGGAGATCTCAATGATCTTAAGCTTAAAGATATCGCCACTGTTTTCTTGTCGATCAATCGATACGAAAGGAAGAAGAATATTGGACTCGCCATCGAAGCTCTCAAAGAGTTATATAAAGACATGAATTCATCGAATCCACAAATTAAGAAGACGGTTCATTTGATTATTGTTGGCGGATATGACTCTTTAGTTGAAGAGAATAAACAATATTTCGAAGAACTGGTTAACAAAGCCATAGAATTGGGAATTGAAGACAAAGTATCATTCCTTAAGTCTCCGTCAGACGACAAAAAACATCTGTTGCTTCACAGCTGCACAGCCGTCATCTATACCCCCGATAACGAACATTTTGGTATAGTTCCTTTGGAGGCCATGTATATGAACCGTCCGGTCATTGCAGTGAACAGTGGAGGTCCCCGAGAAACAGTCCAACACAATGAGACCGGATTCCTATGTCGTCCCGAACCCAAAGACTTTGCAAATGCGATGAAAAAATTTGTTCTCGATAGAAGTCTTGCCCGAGAAATGGGAACCTCCGGACACGAACACGTCATTCGCAGCTTTTCATTCAATCAATTCAAGAAAAATATCAGTGATTTGGTCAACAGTTTACACATCCGATAGATTCTAATCAAACAAAAACCAATATATTATTCATATTATTATTATACGAATTAATGTTTGATTTTATATACATTTTATCTTATTTTCAAAACACAAAGAATTAAATCTAAAACTAATTTAAGACTTCTTCGACTCTTAATTGCGAATCATTTTTACAAACAAAAACTAAAACGAAAACTATTTCTTTGTCTCTTTTTTTGTGTCTCCCGTTTGAGGTAAAGGTATTTCTTCGATGGGAAGTGTTTCTGCCCTATAGTTAGGGAAATTTTCCCACGGTGACTGTAAATCGAATTTACGGAACTCTTGAGTTAACTCCAAAGGTTCGATGACTACACGTTTGACCTCATCGTCATATCGACACTAAAGAGAAGATATAACTAATTGACAAAAGTATAGAATTAAATCGATTCATACCTCAGTATAACCACTTAATGGGAAATCTTTGCGGAAGGGATGTCCTTCAAAGCCATAATCAGTAAGAATTCTTCGCATATCGGGGTGATTGATGAAGAAAACGCCGAACATATCCCATATCTCCCTCTCATACCAATTGGCGCCTTTGAATAATCCGCAGATAGAGTCGATTGGAGTCAATTCGTCGGTATATGTCTTCACTCTAACCCTCGAATTATATCGAAGAGAGAGTAAGTGATAAACGACTTCAAACCGGTAGAGACGTGTGGGCACATCCACACCACAAATATCGATAAGATTCGTGAATTGGGCCGAATGATTGTCCTTCAGGAATGCTATAACAGGAACAACTCCTTCGGGTGCAATCAATACTTCTAACTCATCAGCGAAAGTTAATTGAATTTTTTGAACAAATTTGGGCAAACATTCGGCTAAATAGACCCCGAATTCCGTCAGTTGTTTACGTTTTCCCAAATCGTGTTTCCGAACCGTTGGCTTATTTTCAGCTAAACTTTCAGTTGTCTGAAGACGTTTTTGGAGAGCAAACGAATTGGGAATAAATCTTCGACCAATCGATCGGGTAATCAATTGAATCGGCTTTTGTAGTAATCTAATCGATGCCATCGTTTAGTCCACAAATCAATTGATTTTCACAACAAATGTCTAACAAATAATTATGTCTTAAATTCAAGTATTATTCGAAAACTTAAATCTCTCTCCAAATACTGGGAATTAAAATATCAGTGAATTGTCTATAAATTGTATGGTTAAACTTGATATTTAAATAGTTTCCTATTTAAATCTTTAAAATTCTGAAGAATAATCCTTCTTAAATAAATGTCTCGGGCCATAATTTATCCTGATATAAGAAAAAGCAGTTTATGGCGTCTAATTTAGATTTACACATAAGACATAACATTACCAAAAGGGGATCAAAATATTCAGACAAAATATTGTGTTAGAATAGGTTTGTCTCCATTTAAGGGTTCGATCATTTATTTTATTGTTTCTGAATATTTGTATATGAAGTGAATGTAAGGTCATTCTCGACTGGATTTTAATTTTTGCCGAAACAAACCATTTGTTTAATATTTTTGAATTCAAATTCATTGAATTTAAAGGAATATTTAAAAATGTTGTCGAAAGTAATTAAATTGAATGCAAACTGCAGGGAAATATACCGAACCAGTTATCGAATGATGGCAGTGGCCGCTCAAACGCCATCGGATCCAATTCAGAAACTGTTTGTCGACAAAATCCGCGAATATAGTCAGAAAGCGAAGTCCACTCCCAATGGTTTGGTTGATGCCACCCCTCAAGTTCTCAAAGGATTGGAGGAGGACAGGGAAAGGGTGACCAGAACCTTTGGCCTCAAAGACGATAAGAGTGTCGGAACTTTGAATCTTAAATTCGATGCCGAAATCAAATTGGATCCGATAAATATGGCTAAAGATTAGAATTCTCCGATATATTGCATCACTTCAAGCATTCAATGATTGTCTGAAATTAGTTTTTAGTTAACTTTAAGATTAAATTAATTGCTTTAGAGTTCTGTTAATTACAATAAATTACTTAAAACTATAATTTGTTTATATAATCGATAAAATTATTGTTTTATTGTTTCTCTCCTATAATTCAACAAATTTATTGTTTGTTAATTCTATTCAATAATCTTCTGGTTTTTCAAAATGATAATTACCATTAGTTCGGTTCAAACGACGGATCTTTTTCTAAAAATGAATTGCAAAACCGTTTTATTTGGATCTAATCTATTATGTAATGAAATTTATGCGAATCTCTTACTCGTCTTATTTGAACAATTGTTCCATACTTTTGTTTAAATTAATTGCAATAATTGTTTTAACTGATTTGGAAGTCACTAATTGTAGACGTAATTCAAGAGATGTGAGGAATCGTAGTTTATGTGGGTTTCGGCGGTTTGTTTTGTTGAATGAGCGCTCAGCCAATCAAAAGCACTTTTACTCACAATAACTTTGGCTCATCAGCTGATCGTCTGTCAAATGTTTGCAAATTAAATGTTAATTCAGTTCTAATCGGTTTAATTGCAGTTATTTTCCAAATTTGTTTCGACCAAATTTCTTGTTAATATGCAAACCATCAAAATTTATACCAATTTTGAACATTTATTGCCATTTAATTGGTTTTAATAGTGGAAAATGTGTGGCAAACAAAAAGAAATAGAAATATATTGATTCAGTTATTTATTTGAGTTTATTTACGTAAGTATTTGAAGAATATTTCATTTCAATTATATTTGTATATAATGTAGAAAATTATGATTTAAACAAATCAAAAATTAATTAATGTTTTAATTAAAAGAATTGAGTTTCAAATTTTGATAATTTTATGGCTTAAGAATAGAGGTCTTAGATTTTAAAATCAACTTTTAATTGATTTTTAATTAGTTTTGTTTAACAATAATTATATAAATTGATTGATTAATAATCCAAAATTAAAATGCAATCGATTTTCACTGAATTCTAAAGAATTTTCATTCAAATAATTGAATAATTGTGGAGCGGATAGAGAGTTAAGGGCTCTGTGAGCGCGAATAGCGATGGCGCTCAATATGCTGTGAGATAGCGCTTAAATACCGGGAGTTCCACAGTCTGTGAGCCCACTCTCTCTTTTGACTCTGGCTTAGAGGCTGTGTTTGAGCGCTATTTCACAGCGATATTGAGCGCCATCGCTATTGTCGCTCAGCTCTCAATGAAAAATCTGTTAAATTTAGTGAACAAACGATTGTAACTTATTTTTAATTTTAATTATTATTCACTTATTTAATGAAATTATCAAAAAGTATATACTTTTGATTATTAACTAAAACTGATTTTCAATTCTATGGGCTCTCAACTGAATTAAGAGATTTTTAAAAACTGTATTTATAAGTAAAAGTTGAAATACTAAGTAAGAGTTGACTTGAATACGCCAACAGCTCAGGTCTTTGTCCACCAATATGTTGACCCCTACGGCTCATCAATCTCAGTCCAGTCGGTGCTCTCCTCTTCCGAGCTTCAGTTTTGCCGATGCAAAAGAGGTTTGGGACCTAATGGTTGGCAAAGACGAGACATATCAAAGAAACGCACTGATGCTTCACAGACACCCCACAATACAGGCGCGGATGCGATCCATTCTTATGGATTGGTTGAGCGAAGTCTGTGAGGTCTACCGTTTAAGTCGCGAAACCTATTATCTGTGCATCGATTTCATCGATCGTTATCTCTCTTTTCAATCGGATGTTCCTAAACAACAGCTCCAACTGTTAGGTATAACCTGTCTGTTGATTGCCGCCAAAATCGAAGAGATATATCCGCCGAAAATGAGTGAATTCGCGTACGTAACGGACGGCGCCTGCAATGAGCCGGAGATCACCGCCAAAGAATTGGTTGTTCTTAAAGCTCTTAATTGGGAATTGTGTCCAATGACGGCAAACAATTGGCTAACAGTCTATATGCAACTCTACACCTCTCATGAGAAAGAGAACTCAAGGGTCCGACGACGCACCCGACGCGATGCCGACTCCTTCCTCATCCCTGAATTCCAGTCAAACCTTTTCGCTCAAATCGCTCATCTGGTCGACCTCTGTATTCTAGACATCGGCTCTTTAGCCCACAATTATTCAGTGATCGCCGCGTCAGCTCTCTATCACTTTACAAGTGAAGAAATAGTCTATCGGTGCACCGGTAGGTCCTATCAATTCCTTTCAATTATTAAGTCAATTCTAATCGCTCTATAATTTCAGGCATTCAAATGAATGAAATCAGGGAATGTGTTATTTGGATGATTCCCTTCGCTCTGGCCATCAAAGAAGAAGGCTTTGATAATCCAAAGTTGGAACAAAAGATAAGCGAAGACACTCCACCACATCATATCATCCAAACGCATACCGTTGACCTCCAACTTTTGGTAAGTGTTTAGTTAAGAATATAATCAAAATTAGTTTTAATTGAAATTTGTGTGAAAATCAGGAAAAGGCTCACTTAAAACAAAGCCAATGTGAGTCTGAGTGGGCCGACAGTGAAGACCCCGTTTCACCAGTCAGTAGTCCAGTGGCTGCAAAGCATACCGCCATTTTGACTCCACCGAAGAGTACCAAAAAACAGAAAACTAGCTCTTAATTCAAATGCAATTCAACACCAAAATAATCAACAAAACAATCAAATGCCGAAGACATCAATCGATATATATTGATGTCACCAATTCTGTAACTATTGATGTGAATATACTGTCGAAGACATATCTCTAGTCCTAGTCTTTTATTGAATTCAATGTTAATTTAATTTTCTACAAATGGTGTCGGCTTTTATCAGTTCTACAAAAGAACATATTTTTGCGCAAATATTTTACCGACGAATTTACACAAATATGAGTTTTCATCGATTTTTATGAGCTTTTAATTAATTATAATATTTTACATTCATTTTATTTCCGACATAATTACTGCCATTTCGTGACAACCACTCAAACATATCAACAAATAAACTGAGAAAAGGTTTCGGTCTTTGAATAAATTTATTTCTAATTTTTGGGGAAATTATTGTATTTTTATATTCGATATAAAAGATTAAAATTTTGAACTAAAAACAAAAATAATTTGTTTTTAGTATAAAAATAAGAAAATAAATCATTTTTTCATCCGATTTGCTTTAAAACGTGAGACGACTTTTGGTGAAGACTTTAATTCAACCTTCGGTTCCATTAATTCGTTGTCGACGTCTCGTTCTTTGACTTCATTTTTGAAAGGCTTTTCACTGTTTTGTTCATCGATTGGAATCACATTTGAATCAAATGATTCGGTTTCGTCGCTATTCGACATCAAAACCGATTGCGTTGAGTCATTAAAAGCCACACTTTTGTTACTTTCCTCAAATACCTCCCTTTTGACGGATTTTTTCAAAATTGATTTCAATTCTGGTTTTTGTGATTTGTTTTCTTCGATTTCAAGTTTTTCTAATTTATTCATTAATTCAAAATCTTGGGATTCACTTTCACTTTCTTTGTTTTGAGACTTTTGAGACAATTTATATTCTCTTACTTTTCGTTTGTGTTCTTCTCGCCATCGACTCTCCTTTTGCTCGTCGTATTGTTCAACGATTTCGACAAATTCCTGGTTATGAGTTTCATCAGACAATTGTTGCGAAAATGAGAGCCATTTTTCCAAAGATTCTTTTTCTTTATTCAATTCGTCAATCATTTGCCGACATTTAGTGACTCTCCTTTCGACTATTTCTTTGGCCTGTTTTGCAGACCTCTCCACAAAATAATTATCGCCCAAAAGCACTAGTATTTCATTGGTATGTTTGATGTAGCCCTCCATAAATGCCAGATTTGATCCACCGATTGGAACCATTACATCATACCTGGTTTTATCGGCCAAAGTGGACAATCTTTCCTCTAAAGCTCTGTAATCACTCATAAATTTATTCCAACTCTGAATCTTTTGGTTACAAATTAGTAAATCCTCATTATTTTTATCAAACAAACGATTTAATTGATTTAATTCCATAACTAAATGGAAATAAATCCGATTTAATGATTATTTTTTTTATAAATGTCAGAAATATGAAAAACCTAAACAAACGCACGTGTCGTACAAAATGTGAAATATTTTTGTAGAGTTTGTTCGCAAGAAAATCAAAGAATTTACTACAATAATAAATAAATTACAATTCAGTAAAAAAATGTCAATTTGTTTACAATAATTCTGAAAATAATTTGCGAAAACAAAAACCTTAAAAATGTCAATAATTTCTTCGATATTAACCTCAAACTCAAAAATTATACGAAATGTGTGGCAAATATCAAAACAAAACGATTGTTTAAAGTTTAATAGAGTATTGCCGACAACGACAGTGTGTTTGGATCAAAAGCGGTTCGCTTTTCTGAACGCCAAAACAAGAAAAAGAAGAAAAACTCACCCATTCTTTTGGTGGCCAACTGTTAAAAGACGACCAGACGTTCCCTATAAAAATTATTTGACAAAAGATAATAAAGAATTTGTTGACACTTATATCAAAGAAGAGTACCAAACGAAGAGTCCGTTGAGAGCAGAACAATTGAATCGTGAAGAATATAGTCCGGGTTCTATGAGGTGTGGGCTCATCGCCAAAAAGTTGGGCACATATCCCATGTGGACAAAAAGTGGTAAAAGACTGCTGACAACTGCTCTCCAAGTTGTGGATAATCACGTCATAAAATATCACTCTCCAGAGGAATGGCAACAAAACTGTCGGCCCTTTCATCAAAACGAAAAATATAACAAATACGGCGTTTGTATTGTCGGCGCCGAAAGTGCTGATCCCCGAAATTTCACCGCAATTTATAGGGGGTTATTCAATGAGTCGGGAGTAATGCCTAAAAATAAGTTGACCCGCTTTTTCGTGACCCCAAACGCACGACTAACTCCCGGAACACCTCTAATGGTAACACATTTCAGAGTTGGAGATTCTGTCGATATTTGGGGTAAAACCAGAGATCACGGCTTTCAAGGAGTTATCAAAAGATGGAATTTCAAAGGACAGGACAAGTATAAGGCTACTAAAGCTTCCAGAAGACCCGGTACAATTGGTAGGGGCCGGAAAGTAATGGGTCCCTGGAAAGGACATAAAATGGCCGGACATATGGGTTGTGAGCGAAGAGTTTTAAGAGGTCTGAAGATCTGGAGGATAAACACAAAATACAACGTTATTTGGGTTCACGGACCCGCCGTTCCCGGAGAATGTCATAATTGGGTCTATATTTATGATACATTCTCTTCTGAAAAGTATAAAAAATAGTTTTTGAATATTCTTTAATTAATTTTCAATTTTAGACGGTTTTCTGATGATAATCCCCCGCCATTTCCCACATCATATGCCGAAGACATTAAGGAACCGCTGCCCGAAGAAATCTGTGACAAAGAATTGCATGCTTTTGATGAACCTACCATAATCTATGAGGAAACAGAAGCCGAGAGAAAGGCAGCGCTGTCTGCGGCAAAGGCAGTCAAAAAGGCTAAAACTGCAAAAATTCGTTAATTTTAAAAACTTTTTCAACAAATTTATAGTCATTTTTTCAAATATTTAAGACTTGAACTCTTTAGAGCAGAGATTAAATCAACGATCGATCGAATGTTTATTTAAAACATGATTTAAGACTAATTACACTTTTATCTGATTTTGCATCAAAAGAATCGCTCATTTGTCCAAATTTAACAAATTATCTATTATTTGGTGACGCTATGCATAGCGTGAGCCAAATAATCGACATTCCCTGACGTAACGCCGGCCATACTTATGCGACCATTTTTGGTCAGATATATACTGAAGTTTTTAGTCAGTTTCTCAACCTGATCCTTGTCCATTCCAGTATAACAGAACATTCCAATTTGGTCAGTAACGTGCTCCCAATTCCTCGAAGAGCCCTCTCTCTTAAGACCGTCTCTGAGTTTAGTTCGAACAGAAATTATTCGATCAGCCATTCCTTTGACATCTTTAAGCCATTGACTTCGGAGTGTCGGGTCATTCATAATGTAAGATGCGACTCTGGCGCCGTGCACCGGCGGGTTTGAATACATGGGGCGGATAATTATTTTCAATTGTGACATCACTTTCGCGGACTCCTCTTTCGAAGAACAGACCAAAGAGAAAGCACCGACACGTTCTGCGTATAGACCCATGTTTTTAGCGAAAGACTGAGCCAATGCTATTTGGTGTCCATCTTCTATGAATTGGCGGACAGCTGTGGCGTCCCTATCAATGTCTCCGGTGGCGAATCCCTGATAAGCCATATCAAGGAATGGAAACAGTTTTCGTGATTTCATTACTTTCGATATTTCTCTCCACTGTTCGGCCTTTTTGTCAAAATTATTGAAAATTTAGAATTAAAAAGACTTCGAATCAATTAAAAGATTGAATATTCACTATAACTCACTTTGGGGTCGACTCCGGTCGGGTTATGAGCGCAGGCGTGCAGAAGAACGACCGCTCCTTCTGGTATTTTAGCCATATCTTGAAGGGCACCGTTGAAGTCAAAACCACATGTCTTCGGGTCATAATATCGGTATTGTTTTACAGTGAATCCGGCTCTTTTGAATAGTGGGATGTGATTACCCCACGTAGGAGTAGGCATATAAACTTCTTTAGGTCCCTGGTGGAAGTCATTCAAGAAATAAGCACCCAGCATTAAAGAGCCGGTTCCAGAGATGCCCTGAACTGTTGCGTTCTAAAACACCGAAAATGTTTGTTATTTGGTTATATTGTTGGGCGGAGTGTGAGAACCTACCAATCCTTCCGTAATAACTGTACTCTTTTCGCCGAATGCAAGTTTGGATGCGGCAGAAGTAAAACCGGGAAAACCGCTGATTGGAAGATATTCTTTGTCTAAATTCTGTGTATTCAGAATTTCTTCGGCTTTCAGAACAGAAGGCAATAAAAATGGTTTTCCGTTATCGTCGCGATAAGCACCGACACCCAAATTGACCTTTTTCGGGTTCGAATCTTTCTTATAGGCATCAGTGATACCAAGTATGGCATCGGGCGGACCCATCTCCACGTGAGACCACCAACTAAGAGTTATAACATAGTTAACTCATAACATAGTTAACAAATGCTATTCAAACAAAATGTACTTACTGATTTTTTCGGACAAAATTGACGGCCGGTGCAATCGAGGCAATCGATTTGGTCATATTTACTTTTGAGACTAACTGAAGACTTGCCATAACTGAAGAATTTAAGTTTTAATTAAAATTGGAAAATAATTTCAACAAATTTGAAAACTCAGTGTTTTATTGTGAGAATTACTGGCGATACTGAAACAGTGGAAAACTTTTCCAAAATAAGTTGATTAGTCCTTTGGACCAATTATTCAGTCCACACTTACTATCAATAATTTAAAATCTGAAGTCAAGGACAGTCTGTCTCTACTGTATAGTAATCTCAACGCTTGTCTGTTGTATGAGTCGAACAGTTGTGACCTTTAGAATCAATGCCTGAAAGCGATGTAAAATTTAAAAACAAATTCTCATTTATCTCTTTATTTTACTCATTCCTTCCAAATATAGCAATCTTGGTCAAACAATTACAATCAAATTTTGATGTCTTGATCTAAGATTTGCAGTTCTATCTAATATTTTTCTTTCAACTCAGAAATAAGAAAATATGGGCTCAATATTCTCAAACTTCAAAATAATAAATTGAACTTTAATTATATCTAAACTAAAATAATTTTTGAATTAAATTTGAAAACATAAAGGGCTGAGTTTTAACCATTTGGAACCAATGGACCAAACTCCAATCCAAGGCAATTATTCCTAATAATAATAACTCATAAAACCAGAATTTCAGTCTTTCCAAATTTCAGCCTTTTCTTTTGACTTACAATATAATTTGTTTATATATTCAGATATATTTAGCTAGATCATAAATAAATACAGTTTGAATCAGTGCTCAAAATAGATATAGAATTCACTAATTTTATTGTCGATTGAAATAAATATTAGTTTAAATTATAACAATTTCGAAGAAATACACAAAAATGTTAGGAAAAAAATTGAAGATTCGCTTATTTTTTCAGATTTTAGAAAAAAGAAATGTTTTTCAATGGATTTATTTCTTTTTCCGTTTACTATATTTGTCGCTCTTTTTACGAGTTTTTCTTTTATGTGAACTCTTTCTTTGATCGTCACTACTGTCTGAAGAGGAACTACTAGAAGATGATGAAGAGGTAGAGCTACTACTAGTGCTACTACTACTGGATGAGGAGGAGCTGGAACTACTGTCAGAACTCTTCTCTAAAAGAGCCTTCAATTGTTCGACTTTTGTCTGTTGTTTGTCTTTAATTTGGTTTTGTGTGATGTAGTCATACATCGGGTCTTCGTGTATGTATCGAAACTGTTCCGATTCTCTATTGCCGCTCAAAAAGAGAGGACATTCTTTGTCTCCAGTTCTGTGTCCATAAGTCTTACAGCGCCAGCACTTCATAACCTTAACCTCTTTGCCTAAAGGCATCCAAAGGCCTTTTGTGGGCGCCTTCGCTAAGAAGTCTCGGGCGGCAGCGTTTTCAGGCAAATCAGGGATACAGTCCTCTGGCTTCTCCTCATTTTCTTTGACGAAACCGGGAGGGGCCGACTCATAACTGAATGCAATTAAATTTTGAATCAAAGCAAAAGATAACAAAGACATACAAAGTGTCGTAATGTTTGATCGCTTCCAATAGTTTCGTATCAAAACTTCCTGTCGACGGATCGCCCTTCGAGTTAGGCTTCCCTTCTTTAGACCTTTCTTTACGAACTCTACTCCTGGAAGTAGAAGACATTCTTCAGAATCTCAAATCAGTGGTCAAATCGATTTATTAAACATTTTAAAAAAATTGAAGACAAATATGTTTCCAATGTTTTGATCGGAATCGAGTAAAACGCATGCGTTTGACTCAACTGTTTATTTGTCAAAATAATTGTTTGTTTTGCTTTCAAACATTGATTTCTCAAATTATTTACAATTAAATCACTTAAATTCATTAAAAATTTACAAATAATTTCCAACAAATGGTGAGTCTATTAATCACTTTCTCTTTTACTTCAAAACTCACTGAATGTTAATTGAAATAAACAATTAATTAATTTAAAAGTTTAATTATTTTTATCGATTGATTTGTTTAATGAG
>JAQGAR010000409.1:0-15814 GCA_034697865.1 Oribatida sp. | reverse complement strand
TCATTAATTAATAATCACTTAAAACTGTCAACTTAAATGCATGGATGAGCTTCGCCGTCTTCGATCTTAGGGGGTTCAGGGGGATTCAGGGGGGAATTTTCAAACTCGATCTCAGGGGAGTTCAGGTAGGGGATAAAATGGTTGCCGGAAGTACCGGAAATTGCCGGAAATCCGCCATTTTGTCCTTGACTTAATGTTTTTGGCTCCAATTTCGGTTAAATATAGCTTTAATTCAGTCTAAATTACATTAAATTGACCTTAAATCCGTTTTATCTTTGATGCAAAATTTTAAAATTTAAAGTAATTAAGTAAAAGTAAGTTGACGGCAAAATGGCGGAAAAAATGGCCGCCGTGCTTCGTGGGGGCCCTCTATTACTCATCGGTTTGGGGCCTAAATTTTTTCAAACCTCGGGGGGGGGGTGGGGGATTTCAGAAAGGGGTCTTGCTCATCCCTGCTTAAATGTCTATTAATTTAGTTTTGGCCCATATTTTCCATTATTTTTCAGTAAAATGAATTATTTAAATGTTTAAAAGCAGAAGATCATTGCCAGCAGAAGACCGTCAGACCACAATAATTTAAACATTTATACACTATTCTGTTGATAAATAAATTAAGGAATCTAAACCCAGGACCCTTTAGACCCAGGATAAGTTTAACGCAAATTATCATAAAGTGAATATGAGATTGAATTTTAAAAAAAGCTTGCTCAAACTTAAATTCTTAATTTTATTCTTATTATAAGTAAAGTTTGTGCAAGTTAGTTAGACTTTCAATAATGATTACAATTATTTAATTAATATAAATGCAAAAAAAAATTATAAATAAATAAATAAAATGAAAATTCTTCATATTTCAGGTAAATATTGATTATTGTTGTGTCGAATGTTTGTTGAGCCATTCCTCCAAATTATGGGAACACCGGCTATAAATGTAATTGCAATCATTGTCTTCTTTGCCTATAATTATGGACAAAAAATGCACTTAAATAGCAATAAAAGACTAACAGACAAACCATAAGTGGCCGCATCTGTGTACTGATTAAATATGATTTTGGCAAGGGGAATTATCTCATATGTTTCCAATTCGTTTTCCATTCTATTTGAATATACGATAAATAAGTTTAAAATATTTGAATTCTCTGAAAACCTGATGAGATTTGTAATTTCAGTTCCAAATGTTGAATATTTGTGGTTTAAAATCGATTTATTTTTATGGACTTCACAAACGGCTTTGAGCTGACACTCGGATTCCGTGATTTCAAATTTCCTAAACGCTTCCTCCATATTCGCCAAAATGTCAAAAAGATTCCGGGCGTAGAGAAGAGCTCTTTTACTTCGACCTAAAATACCGTCTGAAGATCTTTTATTTCTGACTCCAATGGATCCAGTGCTCAACGATGGAGCAATTACCGAAGCGCCCAACTATGTAAAAAAAACCAAGAATTTATGAATAATTCTTTTGAAATTCATTTGAAATGAGATAATACTCACAGCCACCAGACCTAAAATTGGAATACCAAGAAAGGTGAGCATGGCCACATCAGTTACTATATCGAACATATCGTAAATTTGCCTGCTCAAACCTTTATTGAAGGGCCAAAAAGATAACTGTCGACCAGAAATTTCATTGGATAGGGAGTCATCCTTTTGTTTGATTTGATGACATTCAATGGAAAGCACCAAGAATGATATCAAGAGCCAGGTCAACTTTGAATAAGCCATTATTTTCTGGTATAAGTTTAAGATTCTGTTTCAGTGAAGCACACCATCAAAGTTAGATTGGACTGAGATTTATATAAATATTACCAAATATCTAATTTAAGTCTATTATTGAACACAAATTTATTCAAGAAATAAGCGATCAGTCGATTAGTTTAATTGATTTGTAAACCGACTAAACTTTAACGAAAAACATTGAAATAAACGAAAATTCTATGAATATATACTTACAATGATTTGTGAATTGAATGAGAGGTCTAACCGTGGCTTACATTTAACGCTTCCTTTTTCGTCGCTTAACTGATCTTCTGATTGAATAACCAGTTGTTGAAAAACAAAATATTCAGTCATTTGAGTTCGGATTCTATGAATTATTGCTATAAATAACATACTTATGATAACCCGTTACTTCAATTATATAATAATCGCATTAACTTCAAGGTCATTGATGTGCAAGGTACTTAAGATCATATAAAGGTTCAAAACGCTAAAATTAGTTTTCTTAAAGTTCAAGAAATTTACACAAAAAATTATTTAAACAAATCTTTAAAACTTATCAAAATTTTAAACCAATTATTTAATCATTTAATTAATTAATTGAAGAATGTAAAGAAAAATGAACCAGTTCATACATTCATTTGACAGACAACAAAGTTGTGCGATATTTATTACACAAATTTTATAAATTCAAATGAAAAATAGATTTTAATCGTTATCAGTAATTAAAATAATTTGAGCTTGATTACAAAAAATAGAATAATCTCTTCAAAGTAATACTCAGATTTAACCAATTTATATGAAAAAGACATGTTTACTTTATTAAAACCTGCGAATATTAATAAAGTAATGAAATGGAACAATTGACTCAACAATCAACAAGCAAAGTGTGTTGCCATCATTCTAGACAGCAAAGAATATTTTGTCCAGGTCACAATTATCTAATGCATCGATACTTCACTCACAGATATAATCGATTCTGAAATTGAGATGAAAGAGATTAGATTTTATAAATCTGATAATTTGCCCTTGCCATCTTTGATTTTACAAAGTTGTTTGAATGAATTTGTTTACGTCGTAATATTTGGTACATTTCTGAAAATACATTATAGATCTCAAAAAATAAACAATAAATTGTTTTAAATAATAAGTTTAATATTGGTTTTAAACTTGAGTTATGAATACATGGATCAGATCACAGATTATAATAATAGTTGAGAGCCGGGGCTGTCGTCACAAATGTCGATTTTAGTCGATTGCCTTTGTTTGAGGAGAACTTAGTCTGCAATAACTGATTGATTTCGTAAATATTTGGCTTCGATTTAAAATAATCTGAGTTCAAAGCATTTATTTTATTAAAGTGTGGCTGCTCTGGGGCTGAAGGACAGCGACTAAAGACAGTCGAACAGTCATTGTTCTTGAGTCCGGTTTTGGCAGCTCTCACGAAGTCCTTAATGAAAGACTTTGCTCTTTCACTGATGCCATTTGAACGATCCAAATGGCTTTCGATGCTTTCAAAAATACAGATTTATTAAATTAATTAGACTTTTATCTGATTGACTCAATTCCTACCCAATTAAGTCCAACATTTGTGACGTCAATGAACCCAAAGAAGAACTTCGGCCGACGGCCTTCTGATGCAATTCGCATATAATTCTCGACTGACAGTCAGTATCTGTTATTTCATATCTTCGGAGACCATTCCTCAGTATACCATAAACTTCTCTTAAGGATGACATAATTGTATCAATTCTATTTTGTGCACTTTCTGTTGATTCTGTTGGTTTTGTATCTGTGGAAGAATCTGTTGGATTCTTTTGAGGTTTTGTTGACAATCTATTGATGTAATTGTTTGAAAATCTTCGGTTGAAAATCAGTTCAGAAATAGATCTCAACGCCGAAGTGAATGGAGAAGAGTTAACTATTCGTACAAACATTCAATCAAAACATTTAAATAGAAATTTAATTATCGATAAAAAATAGATTCAAAAATAATCGCAATATTTAAACTGAATTAATTGGAGGATGTGTACTTGCTGCATTAACTATTTATATTACATTGGAGATCAAAAATGATGTCGACACTAATTATGCGGATCCACTTTTTTAATAACTTTTCGAATATATTTTATCAAAAACTATTCATCAAAATTTTGATCACTTGTATAGTGTATGGCATCCATCAGATGAACTAAATTTGAACTCAAATTTATTCCGATTAGACTTTGGGATTGGGTTCACTCACTATTTAAATGAAAATATCGGACCTATAATCTGTAAAATATTAATACTAATCGAAAATAAATTTTGAATCAATTGATTTCATTGCGATAAATAGTAATTTATGTTAAGCCTACTATTCCGACATTTTTAAAAATCAATTCCTAAACGAATTCTTTGAATTATTTCCGAATATTCGTTCATCAAATTATAGATTCAATTTCGCGGAAACTAAAAAAAATATTATCAATAATTCCTTTAATTTATGCAATAAATTTGTTTTGCTTGATTTTGTCGACTATTTGAATGATGGTGAAATTAATTATCTCTAATTATGCTAATTAAATTGATAAGAAGAACATAAATTCAATATTTTTCACTTTTAATAACATAAGCAAGTTTAATAAATGAATCAATTGTCGCTTTCATTTGTATTGGACCTCACACTTAATGGTAAAAGTATTTGGTGAAAAATCTCAAAATTTAGCAAGGATCAGAGTTAGTACAAGAACGTCAATTTTCTTAATTTTAATTATTGCAATGACCTTGTACAAAACCCAATTTTATATTTGGTTTCAATACATACCCGAAGAACCAGAGGTTGAAGTCGTTGATGAAACAGAATTGGAAGCGGATGTTTCTGTGTCAACATTGGGAGGTCGTGCTAATAAAGATGCGATCCCCTGTGCAATACTAGAGCCTGTGTTTACACTATTCATGAATTGTCCGACGGCACCAATAGTAGGTCTGAGACCCGCCATAGCTAACGGTGCCATAAGTAATGCCGGTAAAGCGGGTAGAGAAAAGAGGAAAGCGGCGATTGCCTAAAAGCACTAAAATGATGCATCCCTTTCATAATTGTTTAAAATTTGCACTTACAAGTGGTCCGCCCAGAAGTGAACTACCGATTAGACCCTATTATTTGAATGTCAAAAAATATTTATTAAATAGATTTCAATGATTTCCGATCTCAAAATTTGTTAATTTACTCAAATAAACGCTATATTTGTGTTTATTTGTGAGTTATTTGATTTCATTTAACAATAATTTTGAATTTTGACATTAAAACAAATTCTGAATACTATTTGAATCCTCATTTATTTTAAACTAGTGTGACCTAAAACTTAATTGGTTTTCTTCAGTTTTCTCAGTGATGTCTGGAGAAAATAAAAGCCTGACCATCTTATAGCCAAACATGAAAACCAGTTAACTGTTGCTCAATATCTCAATAATTTTAATGATTTGTCTGAGATTTTATGACTAACATATCAATAATAAAATTCAAATATTTCTATATTAGAAAAAAAAACAATTACTTTTATAGATTTTCTAATTTCAAACATAAATATTTTAAATTACAAACTCTTTATTGGAAACACGATTTAAATTACAAATTCAAAAATAGGACACCATGTCTGAGAAAAGCTCATTCCTTTGATTTCGATATATAAGAAACATCTCATCAGTAGATTCTGTGAATAATTAACTTTGAATTATGTGAAAAACGATTTCCATTAAATAATTCGGGAAATCGATGTAATAAAACTCTATCCAAATATAGAGAATTAGACGCAATCAAGATTTAAGATTCGAATGTATTTTTTATATTAAGGTTTATTGAGAAGCTATCAATTTAATTAACAACAAATGGCTTTAACGTATACCTCCCCTATATATTAAGTCATACTACAGTTCGCTTATTTAGTTAAATTAATAGCTAATTAAAATTAAAATATCTAAATACTCACAAGAGGTCCGCCCAAAGCACTACCAATTAGACCCTAATATGTGAATGTTACAAATATTTAGATATTTTCTCCAAATTTTCTAAATACTTATTTAAACAAGTGTATTTTAAACATTTTTGTAGGTAATCACAGAATTCTGGATGGATTCCTAATTGAATTCTTATTTGCTAGAACACTAGTCTAGGGAATAGAGTCCTTGTACATTTTTGATCAGAAACGATCGAATTGAATTTGTAATCACATAAACATTTGAAAGTTTGAACAGACCTGTCGGTCGACATCCATTCTTCTTGATATGATAGCATTTAATTGTTGTCTTAAGTCATCTGGATTAAATTCTTCTTGGAAATTAGTCAACAAATTGGCACAAATTGAATGATTGGCACAAATGATGATCAAAAGAGAAATGATTGGCACTATTTTGGCCATTGACTGAAATTCAAATAAAACAAAATTCATTTAGACTTTAGAACAAATAAAGGGATAATTATCTCTTTGTTAGAGATAACAATCAGTTCTTTAAAATAAATGATAACACAGAAGAGCACAGTTAGAAAGTGATGCAAAAAAAACTTACACTTTGAAATTATTTGATTCACTGATTTGAGAAGAACTAATATGTCATTTGGTAGACCACTTCAACTTAAAACTATAACATCAACTAATTGAATGCGTTTAGAAAATATTAGGCAAATCGGGTCGGCCTTTAAATATATACAGAGGCAGAGAAACGATTCCGATGTCGAGTCGAACTCCTACTTCTCCATAATATTGGGATCGTATTTAATTGAGACCTTGACCTTAGAGATCAATTCAAGGGAATTACGTCACACTTGTAGGTCAGTAGTATAACGAATAGAGGCAAATATTTACCCGTCCATCCAGGATGCTCTCTGATCGCACACTCCATTCACTTCAGATACTTTGGACTCGTTCTCAACATTAGAACCTAATATTGGATTTTGTTTTTATCCTCTCTATTAATGAAAACCAAATTTTATTTTTCATTAAACTTTAATTCAAGACTTAAGTAATTTTTTGGTTAAAACATCTTTGAAGATAGGTTTAAAAAGTTAAGTTGAGTTAAAAAAAAAGTTAAGAAAAACAAATTGTTTTATTGACAATATTTTACAACCGATTATTTCCAGTTTTTTATATAAAAACAGAATTTCGAAGTTTTATTGCATTACAAAAAATTATTTCAAATATTTGTTCAAATATTTCAGTCAAAAACCTTTTACCGATTAATTATTTCTTTATCTTTAATCATATCGGAGTTCAATATAAATAATAGAAATCAAAACTTGTAATCGAAGTGAATGTGTCTTAAAAGCAACAAAAGCCTAATTGCGTCCAATCATTGAATCCAAAAGTTTTTCAATTAATTTAATCTTATCGGGAGTTCGAACGAAATTCTCAAAAGCTTTAAGTATTTTTCTTTCAACCAATGGGTTTACTTCTGGTAAAAGTGAATTGACTTCTCTTTTCCTACGTCCGGTCACAGATGTTGTTGAGGTGGGCACTACATTCAAGCCCCCAAGACCACCAAGGCCACCAATACCTCCTAAACCGCCTCCATTGAAAAGATTTAAAAATAGAAGGAGAAATGGAATTCCAACAATTCCAAATCCTGCCACAACCAACAGTCCTATGATAATAGCTTCAATTGGACCTCCAAAACTACTCAAACCATAATCTCAAAGACACAATCGAAGTTATTAAAGAAATAGTTAATTTACAATTATTTAATAAGAATACCTCCAAATCCTTGGGGGGCACCATATCCGCCGGCAAACTGTCGGGAATCACGTTCTTTATCCAGTGCCTCCGTTAAATTGAGGTTTTGTTTTTGATCTCTTTTAATGGTTAGAACACCGTTTAAAGTAAACAGAATAAAGAAAAACAACGTTTGAGTGGTTAATGACATTTGAAGTGACATTTTTGCCAAGAATTCGATGGATTACTAACTCTATTTTTCACTTTAAATATTAAACTTTGAGTGAAATATTTTATTTCAATTCTTCTTTTGGAGAAACTCACAAATTCTGAGTGAATTTGCATTTTGTCAGAATATATATTAAATTTTGATCATTAAATTCTTACGTCATTTTATTCTAAAGTTTTATGCACTAAAAAGTGTTATCAATTGTAAGAAGAGATACATTTTTGTTATCGAATTATTTTATTAGTTGTTTTCTTTACAATTTGTGTTTCCATTTAGAGAGAGAGAGAGAGAGAGAGAGAGATGTTTTGAAAATAATTGTAACATTTCATCGTTTAACGAAGAAAGCAATTTTCTATTCTCTTTGAGAGCCGACATAATAGGCACACCTTAAGCATTACAAGAAATAATCAATGTTAGTTGTATTGAAGAGGATATGATCCACACATTTAGCACAGAATGCACTCATAAGTGCAGAACTTGAAGAATAATAGAATAGATATCATTCACTCTCATGACTTGTTTTTCTGTATACTATAATTGCTTTGATATTTTATGCAAGACTTGAATGTCTACACAAAGCAATGAATTTTGGTTAAAAGTCGTCCATTCTTATTAATAGGTCATTAAAATGATTTAGTTATTAATGTCCTAGTTAATTGTTAGGGCGTAAATAATTCCCAATTTCAAGAACAAAACTTCGATTATTATTGGAATTTATGAACATTTTGTGAAACAATTTTAATATTCATTGCAATAACTGATTAAACAGAAAATTTGCGAAATGAATAAATTAGTAGCACTTCCCCTAAATGCTGGTCCAAAAAATCATATAACTATTTATTAGCTTGTTTTATTTTGATTATTTAGTTAGATGCATGTTCGTCGTTTTTTATTTGTTTTGATTTATGAATTTAAATAATAATTAAAGTTAATTGGCTTTCATTAGTTGTGATCAATCATTTGATAGTTTGCTTTGAGAATTAGATCTAAAATTATCGTTTTTATCGAAATTTTATTCGGAGTGAATGCGCTTTTGACCCCTTCAGCGAAATCGAAAAAATTGTGTTTTGGCCCATTTTTCAGCTTTTCATTACTTCAATATAAACTTTGGATTTTAAAAGGAATTTGAAAACTCAATAATTATTTTTGAAATCACTGTCACATCTATTTTGATAAACAACTCAAGAGTTTTAGATTCAAACCAAATCTGACAATTTTCGACGTTTTGTTGAATAATTTGAAATTATCTTCAAACCAAAAATATAATAATGAGAACACATTTCAAGATTCTGAATGAGTTGTCGGTGTGTTTACTATTCTCTTTGATTAATGTTTTATCTGATAATTGTATTTCTTTTGTGGTGAATATCTATTGAATCAGCTTTTGATCGATTATTTTTAAAATTAAATTTAATTAAAAGCATTCAAAAGAATTTTACATAATTTTTTTTTTATAAATTCATTGAATAGTTTTATTGGGATTTAATAAAAATTATTTAAGAGTAGGAACACATTTCTAACACATTTTAAATAAATGTATTAATTTTCTTATAATGGCATTAATTTTCAGATAAATTTATATAAAAATTTCGATTTTTTCATATTTCTTCGTTTAGTTCTATAATTGTCCATGTTGACCAATATGTTGTTCCAACGACTGGCTCTTTCCAGCTCTTCATTTATTCGAAATAATTTGTGATTTTTAATATTTGAATCAGAAGTTTGTTGGTCTGTGTTTTGCAATTCTTCCAAAGAGTTAGAAACTTCTTGGTTACCATAACTGATGAGATTATTGTCCAAATAGTTGACGTCCACATTAATTGCATCTTCATTTTTAGGCGTTGGTTCTAAATATTCTTGAGTTGAACTGTTTGTGGGATAGTGAGTCATCTGAAAAGAAGGCACATTCGTGTCGTGTCCACCATTTGTCTTTTGTCGATTAGTTTGCCATTGATTTGATTGAATTGCGTTTTGTTGGCCAATAATTGATTGTGGTCTATCACTTGTAATCAGATTTGTAGCTATCGGTGTTATGGGAAGAACTTGAAGAGGCTGACCAATTAATATTTGCGGTTTGGTTGGATTAATCGGTGTTTGGATGATTTGAAATTTGGGACTCATTTGTTGCTTTTGAGATTCCATTTGTGATATTTCGTTGTTTCCATTATTCACAAGATTTTGGTTTTGAAGCGTTTGACTCAAAGCCTCTATTAATAGATTCATCTGTCCGTTTGTTAGGGGCGGAAGAGGAGCATTACCCGGCAGTATAGGCATTCCATTAGCTGTTCGAATAGCATTTTGCACATTTATCCCTTGACTATGAACCGCATTTTGTGCTTTGGTTAACATTTGTTTTACGTCGAAAGGAGGCTGAGTTTGCTTATGAGAGGGTAACAATAGGCCCATAAGAGATGGTCTTTGATTTTCGTCATTTTGAGCCGTAAATGAACCCATAATCGGAACAACAAACTTGCGAACCACTTCTGAAATGATTGAGCTCAACATCATATCGAACTGAAATCTTATGAGTCGGGGAGCGATCATTGAGAGGACTAGTCGATTAACAGGAAAAAATACTCTCCTCTCAGGGCCCACACTATTGATGACTTTAGATCGGATCCGATGCAAAAATTTAATGCTTGAAATAGAAGGCGGTCTGATCGGCATTTTTAGGTGAAATAAATTCTGGTCAAAGTTGGTTTGATCAGTTAATACACCCGTTGAGAACAAAAACTGATACATAGTCATAATGTAAAGAATTCCCGTCGCGGCCATTCAGAAAACTTTGAAACTTTCATGGAAACTCTCGATTAAACAATTGAATCATAACTTTTTTTTGATGAACTCATTTTAAATTACTCCAAATGCAATGCAAATGACAACTAAACTGTTTTATAGAGAGTTAATTATTCAAATATTGATTGTATTGATTATATTGATTGGCCTTCATTCGCTTCCATTCGCCTCCATTTACTTTTATTTACCTCCTATTGTTTCCATTTGTCTGTTTTTGTGGCTCAGAGACCGTCTAATGGGCTAATCATTTATTCGACTCTATTTTAATACACGTTATAAGAAAAAGTTAATTCTGATCTATCGATAGAAAGGGGTGGCATTCAATAGTTCACATTGAATTAGAGAGTTGGGTCACATCGCTTCGCACTTATTATGATGTCGCAAATAATTAATTTGTGAGTAATTAGGTCATAACTTCTCTATAATTTGGAGTCATTTAAATCATTTTTTTTAAAATTAGGACTCAAATGTTTTATTTTGGAACTCAAGTAACAAAAAGAATTGATCTTTTAAAATAAGTTTCGCAAAAAGAGAATTTAATCGTCGTTTTATTGCTTAGTTTTTTATTCAAGTAATAATTAACGAAAGTTTCGATAATCAATAAAATAGTGTTTTCATCATCTATTAATTGAGAAAATTGTAAAATGCTTTCAATATTTTAAATTAAGCCATAATTTAATAACAAATCATTTAAACATCATTATTCTAATGATAATTACAATTTATAACTCAATTTGTTCGTCCAATTAATCAAATTTACTTCAAATGTGTTTAACTAATTTTCTCTAGTCTCTTTTTATTCTGTGTTCTACCATAATATGTATAATGTGAATGTGCAAGCTCGTAAAATCTAGAGTCTAGATTCTAGTCTAGTCTAGATTCTAGACTGATAATTAAGTCTACAAAAATTATAGATAACATATAAATTTGGATCAGATTTTGGCGTAATTACAGAATTTAAAGAAAATTATAAATCAAATATCAATGAATGCGATATAATATCAAATTAATAAGAATTTACCCGAAATAACACTTAATAAGTGTTTTAATAAATTAATATATGATATCATATCGTATCTTTTGATTTCAATAGATTTTATATGAGATTATTTACAAAAAATGATTTGTTTCCATTCGAAGATACAATGATAATCATTCAAACATCTTTCAATCAAACATTTATAAAAGAATCTTTTTCAGTTCCTCAAGTGATTAGTGTTTTGCCTCGAAGTTCGACATAAGTGGTTCGACATCGCCTTTGATTTGTTTTTCAAACTTAGCCAGTGCATTCTCAACTTTCGCCAACAATGGAATTATATATTCGGATACATTTTTGTTTGATAGGAGCCAGCTACAAAATAAATGAAAGCGTTTTACATAATATCTTTCAATCATGAAATTCGGATCAAATATTTGTTGAGTCGATAGACTTTTAATCAATGATTTTGAAAGTTGAATGAATTGAATGCTATAATCAAAAAGTTATTTTCTATAATTACATTCAATCATTAATTAGAAAATGAAATAAAATGTTTAAATTTTTATTTCATTTTTATTTTGTATTTTAATTATACATTTTTTCTCAAATAACTATAATATATATATTTATTTTATGGAATAATTCAATGAAATATTTGACCTTGTAAACTAAAAGGATTGTATTTACCTTGAATTTTGAGTATCTCTCTTTCTCCTTCCAGCGGTTAGATTAATGGTTCCCGAAGTTATCATAGTTGTCATAAGAGTGCCCAATAGGGGAAGCAGTAGTGCCCCGAAACCAATTACAATAACTAAAGGAATAAGCCAATAGTATTCTGATTTACCATAAGCCCCCACATCACCGCCATATCTATAAAAAAAAATGTTTGATTTTTCGAGAAATCAATTTCAAGATTGAGGTCGACTTAAGAGAAAAGTTTTTCATTTTGTATTTAATGAAAACTCTAAAATATCTTCGAATTAAAAGTAATTAAGGGGGCAATAAATCAAAGGCTTACCCGTCTAAATATCCCCATTGCTCTTGGCCTCGAGGCTCTGCAATCTTTTGCAAATATTTCGATTTATTTATATTTTTATTCAACAACGAAGAGTTGTTTCGATTAATTGCAGAAACCGTTGATATTATAAAAGCAATAATCAATAAAATATTATTTTTTGAACACATTTTCTTCATTTTTTGAATTACATTCAAAGACTTAAACAGAAATCAAAAAATAATAATAAAATTTCGGTGAATTCAACTGAAATGTGAGATAAAGTTTGTTGAAAGACACAAAAATGAGAATTAAATTTCTACCAAACTTTATATACTATTTTTCATGGTATTAGAGGTGTCGTTAAACGATTCAAGCAAATAAATCCGACTTTTCGGACAAAACATTTTTGCTTTTGTATTACATACTAAACAATGATTTCGGTATTAAGTTTTCAAATTCAATGAAAATTCAAATGTGAAACCAAGAAAATGAATCAAGTTCTTTATGCCTTTGATTCTGTTATTTTATTTGAAATTTGATGAATTTATTGAGAAGCAGTCAAGTTATTGACCTATAAAGGAGTGGCACTTTGTCTGGGATCTGCTCCGAAGACGTTCTACAATAGAGCTGATACTTTTGCAACAAGTAACTGTCCAATTGATGGACTGTTTTGAGACATAATCCGGTTCTTATTCTTTTATTTGTAATTTTCTTTTCAATTCAAATCAATGTTAGGTTTGATTTCAAATTTATTGTTACATTAATTTTGAACTAAATTTAATTATAAATTAATTGAAATTAAGAAATGATTTGAAAATAAAAACGATTTACAAATGGATACAAATTTTGTTTTCTTCAATACTTTTCCAAACATTTTATTTAGAAAACTCATTAAATTTTTCAAATGAGTCGCCAACCTTTTTGGCCAAATTCAGTAAAAGTTCACTAATTTCTGGATTCTTATGAAAATTTGTGTCTCTTCGTCGCCTCCCATGAGGGAAGTTGTATGGAGTGAATACACCCGCAAACAGTTGGATGATTATAGGCAGCAAAAGTGGTATGACGGCCAGAATCAACAGAATAGGCACCAAATGGATTAAATCGACTGGTTTATGTGAAAATACCTGGTTCATATAATTGTTGGGATCAACTGGAGATCCACCGGTATAGGATCGAGCGCTCGCCTGTTTTCCATCTATTTAATAAAGAATTTAATTTTCAATCAATTTTCAAAAAAAAATATCAGTAATTTAATTTCAATAATTAAATATTGTTTTAATCATGTATCAAAGTGTCCAAGGGGGGATTTTCTGAAAATTGACTAAATTTTTATGAATTATTTTCAAAAACGAAAAACTGATTTTCAGATAAATGGTTAATAAGATAATTGTCAACACTTGAAAGGGGGCGGAATATATGAATGTCACATAGGATTTGATCGCAATTTTTCAAATCTTGGAAAAATTCACCTCTCACTCTTCACAACTTATTAATTCATGATCAAATCATTTTGTCAGGACCGGGTTCTCTCCCCGTAGCTTTAAATATGTTAACAAATAGAAAATTCATAAAATAGATTACAGATTGAAAACAGATTATCTGTATATTAAAATATTTACCTGAAGCTGATGATGAAGTGGGCTGTGATTTAACCACTTGTGCCGAACATATCGAGACAAGTAGAGCCACGATAAGACCAAATGAAAAGATTGCTTTGATTGTAGACATATTTTTAAGATTTCAACTTTTCCTTCTCAAAAATGATTGGATTTTCTGACATTCGAGACATCATTTTATATATGAATCTAAATCCGCATCAGTCGAAAGTGCATTGAATTTATAAAATATTTTCATTGTTTGTATTGATCTGCAAAACATTATTGTATTTAATAGACTGAATGCTCTAATTTTTCTCTCTTTATGGCCATATTTATCATAGAATAAGAATTTCAATGAAAGTTTTTATTACGAATATCATAGACATCGATAACAATTAGTTATTCTTCATTTCAAATATTTTACAAAAGATAAGAGAATAAAATAGTTTTTAATTGTCTGCAAATTTTTAAATAACAAAATAAGTCTTTTGTTGTTTTGAAAATTTAAACTTTCGAATTCATTTTTGTTGCTATTATTGTGTAAAACACTTTAATATTCAATGCAATTATCGCATCAAAAGTCAACTTAAGAAATGATTGACACAAAAGATAAGATTTTGTTTAAGTCATTTCAATTGAAATCGAATTTTTCTTTAAATCACCTAAACACCGGGTCTTTTAGTGAGTCAATAGCCTTCCTGTAAATACATTTTAATTCTACAAGATGAGGATTATATTCTTAATAAGCGTTGTTTAACTTATTTGTCTAATTTTAAACAAATTATTTAGACTGAAAACTTTATATCACCAAGCTCATTATAGTAAGCTAAACAGAATAGAACAAAATTGAATAAATGGTCAATTCTTTCGATTTTTAGTTTAAATTATTCTCAAAATTAAAAAATTGAATTTAATTCTGATAAGCTTTGGATTCAGTTTGTCAAGTATTATTTTTCATTTTAGTGTTTAAGTGTTTGAGTGTTTGAGTGTCAAGTCAAAAAGTGTTTGAAAGTTAATTAGAACAATTGAAAAAAACGAAGAATTTTAATTAGAAAATCTTAGATTGTCTACCATATTCTAGATTGAAAAAATAAAAATAAAGTGATTAAAAAAATTCCCTCACTTTATAATGGCATGCCACTAGACACCATACACGCTTTTTTAAAAAATGGTCCTATTCATTTATAAGGGCATGCAGCTATATGTGAGGTAATACTGTATGATTATTATTATTATTATTATTATTTTTTATAAATCAGATTTAGATTATTCGGAATTCAGTTTTATCAGCTAATATAGCCAAATTGACCCTGCGCTTCGAAAGAGATTTATACCAGGGAAGTGCAAACCAGGCAAGTGATATAGGCGAAACCTAGCCCCTGAATTTTCGGCAAAACTTCATAATATCATGGGTCACCAATGGGGGGATATTTCACAAAATCCCCCCTGAGCCGGAGAAATTGGACAAAATCCTTCCCTGATCGCAAAAAGCTCGAGGCCCCCCCCCCTAGAGAAATTCGCGAAAAAGGAGAAAATGGCCGCCGCGCGCAGCTGAATTAGGCCGAATTAAGCATTAGACTGAATTTAGGCCTAATAAAGCCGAAAATTAGGTTAAAATTTAAGGGAAAATGGCGGCTTTGGGAAATTTGTACGAAAACTAGTACCCTTATGACTATGTTTTCGTCCTGGAAATTTCTGCCACTACCCCCTCCCCTTTACCCAAGAAATTCCTTATACATTACATCTGGACAGACACTAGGCCTGTCGAGGTCTTGGCTGGGAAAACACGAAGGGGGACCAAGGTAAAATTTAAGG
>JAQGAR010000408.1:0-15821 GCA_034697865.1 Oribatida sp. | reverse complement strand
TTTATTCTTTTGTCACAAAACCAAAAATTTATATAACGAAAGGTTTTGACAAAATATGTGTCCAACGGTTTGAATCAATAGATAATATTTTTTTTACTCAACGATAACTGAATTATTGACTGAAAGATACGTTGAGTCTAACCGTCGATCACTTATTTATTGAACTAATTTTGATTGAGAAGAGGATGTGATAATAACCCATGAGATAAAAATTTCCGTTCATTTTGTCGTAAGTCATTTACTTTCAAAATAAATTGATTGCTTATCAATTTTAATGTTATATTGTCAATATAATTTATGTTGTATAATTTACAATCTATATCGATCTGAGAAGTATCAATCTATTTTATTAATATCTAGATTAAATTTTTCAGATATTGAAAATTAAACCTCAAGTGGGCTTCAACTTAATGGACATCGATATTTGATTAGAGCTTGCATTAATTTTTCATTGATATTCTTTGAAAATTCAAATTCTATAAATAGTTTCAAAATGTTTTAGTACTTTCCCACGTATTCCCAAATGTGGAGACCTTTCGATTGACTCAACGATTCATTTTCAATACGAAACCAATAAAACTTGAGTTTATATTGAATAACTATAAGAAAAATAAGATTAAGAATAAGATATAAGTTTTCACTGATTGAGGACTCGACAGATGACTACAAACTTTTTTATTTTTATTTTGTTTGCACTGATTTGAAAGAGTAAGCAATTTGTAATCACAAAATTGTGTTTAACTCAATCACTTCACTTTATTTTTAGTCTATCACTTCGATAGACTCTTATTTTGTTTTTAATATTAGTTAAAACTTTAATTATTCATCAGAAATGTTATCGGGTTATTCTTCGTTTTGTATAATATTATCAGTAATTTTATTAATTGAAGTTAAGTTTTCAGAAAGTGTTTTATGTCCGCCCCTGTCGTTCATTCCATGTGTATGTAATGACACCACAAGAGAGATATCGTGCAGAGGGCCAGACATACCGATCGATGAAGTATTCATTAAATTGACTGAATTCATACCTGAAAGCCATCGAGACTTCGATACATTTTATCTGAACAGTCGGTCTGTGAGCCGACTGAACGCCAACCAATTTAAAGGAATTCGTTTTCGTGCAATATTTTTAGGCGGTTCCAAACTCACATACATACACAGGGATGCCTTCTTCGGCACTCACCTCCATCTGAAGGAGTTATTTGCATTCGCGACGAACCTATCTCTGAGTGAAGATCCAAAATATAATTTGTTTGAATCGATAACTTTACTCCGCAATCTACAGAAACTGGTTATCTCTGGAAGTAATATCCAGGAAATTCCTGACAGGTATTCACAAACAGATCTTCTTTGTTATGTCTTTTGTCTTAAGTATAATATACATACATATATTTATTACTTATATATATGCGAACGTCAGATAGATGTTATAAACATTTTGAAAGATTCTGTTCTGAATTATTCAACACTTTTTGGTAGATCAGAACAATATCAAAGAAGATAAAGGCACCTTTTATGCATTTCAATACATGTAATGGTGCAATCTTTGTTATGGTGCAAGAATGTCACACAAATAAGTTTGCAAAACTATAAATCAAGTAGTTGAAACTATTTGGCTTAATGGCTTGATTTGAGAAATGGTTTAAATATTCAAATTAATGGTAATTTAATGACAGACCAAACATTAATGAGTATTCATTAATAAGTTCTAGGAATTTTAAGAATCAGCCATTCACAATTCTTTGCAAGTTTTTACATAGATTTATACAATTTCTTTGGATATAATTGATTTGAAAAATTAGTTTATCTTTCTCATTAATCTTACTTTTCTAGTTCAAATAGTAGAATTTGCCAAGAGCAAACAAATTTCTTAGGGTATTTTGCTCGCTATTTATTGCCATCAAATAATTATGGTGTTTACATTTAATTAATAAATCTATGAGCAAATATTTGAATGAATTTTGCTTGCTAATTCATTACAATGAATAATTGAATGAATTTTGTTTGCTTCGGTTTAATTAATTGTGCTGTCCGTTTGATAAATGTGCTTGAAAATATTAATTAAAATTAATCCCAAAATACGCCAACTTTTAAGAGCGTTCAAAGCGAGAAATGAGGAAAATATTCAAAGAAATCTGACAGACATTGAGTTGGGTCTGGGAGTGAGCGCTACCATCAAATCGATCGGTTCAGAAGCATTTGCATCTTTGCCGTCATTGAGAACATTAAGTCTTTCGAGTCATCAAATAAATCGAATAAAAACTAAAGCATTTAGTTTTGATGAGCCCTCAAATAAGAGCCTAACCATTGATTTGTCGGCAAACCATTTGAATGACAGTAGTTTTGAAATGGGAGCCTTTACAGGCGCACTCAGGTATAAATTATTTTCTCGGATTATTACGGTCTTCTAATTCAGGATGCACCATGCTCTTTAACTTCAGGGAGGTCAGGGAGTTTTTGCCAAAATTTTGGGAAAAAACCTAGGGGAGGGGGTAAGCTGAAATGTCACGGCGGCAATTTTACCGCTAAATCCGATTTTAAGCAAGTTAATTTAGTTAAATCGAGCTTAAATTTGCCTGAATTCAGTTTAAATACGGCCGGTTGGGGCGGCCATTTCGGCCGATTACCGAAAAATTGCTGCCTCCGTTTCGAGGCGAGGTTCCACAATTTTTCGAATCAATAGGGTTTTGGTTGAACCCCTTGGTGCACCCTGCTCTAATCTAGACTAAAAGTAAAGCTAATTTGTTTCCGACAATTAACATAACAGACCTCTCAAAGTATATTTGGGACGACATACAAATTGCAATAAGAATATTACATTTCTCAACAAAACAGTATTCGAGCCTTTCCTCAAAGAGGATATTCATAATATAGTAGACGTGGGCAGAGGATGTGTTTATATTTCGTGCGATTATAGAATAGAATGGGTTTTCACGGGTAATTACGAGCACCAAGTCAAGAATACTAAATGTAAAGACGACACCCGGCGGCTCATCGGAACTGATCTCAAAGAGAGGTCGTACAAAGGGAAAAGTGGGTCAACATCTCTTACGCCTACAATGAATTCAAATTCACTGTCGAGCCGTAAGACTGAGTCAAATGTTTCTATGCGAGCCCTGGATGTCGACGAAAATAAGTGAGTCTTCAGTGGTTTGGGAATTGAAAACTTTTTTTTCGTTAATAAGATTTCAAACATAATTATTGATTATTTTGAAAACGATTTGTTTCTAATCGTCTTAAATATTTGATTAATGTTTAGGAACAATGAAGTCGACAGTGAATACGAATACGAATACTTTGAGCCGAAGGAGAAGTTATGCCTAACAGAGGAGTGCTATGAGATATCTATTGAAATGAAAAAATATTTAAATCAGTCGTTGAATCCGTGCGACAATTTTTACGATTATGCGTGCGGTCGTTGGGAAGACTCGCATCTTCTCGAGTATTTGATCCAATTATTGTCAAACGGAGGCGTAGAATACGACAATTTCGTGAAATTGCGGCAACAGATCGATACTAATTTGGATGCCGTCCTCTCAGAGAATAATGAAGACAATGAACTTAATATTATTAAACAAACGATAAATATGTATCAAAACTGCAAAGAAAATGATTTATCGAATATCGATCTGCTAATGGATAGACTGAATGTGATGGGCGGGTGGCCTATCATTTCCAATACCACACAAATCATTGCCGATAATGAGTGGAAAAACGCTTTTATCCACATTTTGTCGTTTATAAGAAGCGATGTTTTGATAAATTTTGATTATGTTATTAATGAGAACTCAGTCAAACAGCTCAAGTTAAGTCACCATCATTTAATTCTAATTCTACTCGACCATTCAAATATTTACAATTCAATTTGACAAGCTAAAAAATTCCAGGGAGTTTCCATACAGATTATTTATCTAGGTTAATTGTTTGAAATTAACATTGAAAAAGCTAATTTCAAACAATGTGAACCATTACACCTGGTAATTCGTGTAATGATCCAAACTCAATAGTTTTAAATTGAATTTTCAGTGCAGTGGAGGATCACTTCAAAGGATAATTGAAAAATTGAGGCAATAATGTGAAAACAAATTAAATAAAATTTGAGCTCAAAAACAATTAAATTAATTGAAGCAATGAATAACCCCAAGTATTATGCAAATGCTGTGTTTATTCTGTAATCAACTTAATTAGTTAGAAGAATTCACTACAATTTTTCTAAAATTAGCCGAGGGAACATAAACATAAACATAATCCTTCCACCTTTCATAAATAACCTTTTTCATTCTTGTTTTACTATGAATATTATATTAAATTAAACAAAACCTAAAATAAGTTAAATATAAGTATTTTTTTGGCGACACAGATATCTCATACATCATTCATACTTTCCTCGTCCAAACTGGTCGATCTAAAGAGAAAGTCCATCGCTAAAGACATCGCTGCTTATGGACGATACATACATGATGTGGCCGTCCTATTAGGTGCCCAACCGAGCGGCCAAAATGACAACACCACTATAGAGAGCGCATCTGATATAATAATGTTTGAATCAGAGTTAGCGAAGGTATACCTAACAGTTGTTGGGATCAAAAATCAATATGAATAGCCGTATCGATTGTGCAACACCTCAAGCGTCAGCCCTCTGTCAACACAAATACCATAAGACATGGAATAAATCTGTTGATTACACACTTGATATCATTTTTATCCTAAAGTGTATTTCCAGATGTATCCGAAAAGTCGATCCCTTTTGCCTCCCTTTATATTTGTCTTCGGCAGAGATGAGCGAACGATCGCTTTTATATTAGACTTTATTGACATTTGTTTGCTATTCAAAGCGACTGAAGTGATGCACAAAATCGTGGCACAAAAGTTCACTGAATATCCAATTTCTCCTTAGATTTCCGATAAAAGTATAGGAAAAGAGTTCCAAATTGAGAGACAATTGAAGTCTTTGAAATGTCTGATACCGGAAATTGATTGGATAGAAATATTTGGCAAAGTTTTAGAAAATCATAACTTAAATATCAATGATTTCTTGGAAATGAATGTCATATTAGATTTACACTATTTGATCCGATTATCCATGTTATTGAGAAAAACTAATCCGGTTACAATTGCCAATTATCTTGGATGGCGAACTGTAGAAACGATGGGTTTCCTTACGGCTGGCCAACAATTTCTAGGTTGAGTATGTTTTTCTATAAGATTTTATTCTTTGAACTCAAGCCAAGTATAAATACACCGAAAATTGTGTATCTTTTGAAGTGAAAAATTGATTCATTACTGAAAGTGCTTGAAATCATTAGACCTGAACCAACACAAGAGGCTGTGCTCAGGAGGAATACATTGAAGTAAAATTTTTCAATTATCTTTCGACAAAACCTGACAAATAGAGTGGTTTTGCGGATAACTAAAAACCGAAACATAAATGAAAAGTACTCTAAGGCTTAGGCCATTCCGTTGAGTAACAGGTCTGAGATAACATATTTGTGTGGATTCTCTAAAAACTCAAAGAATGAAACTCTTGAGAACACATGGCTTTTAAACTTTGAATAATGATATCATGTTTTGGAGCTCAAGACATACACTAATCTTTAGTTTCTTAAAGACTTTTCATAACTCTATAAAATGCTCCTTTGATAGAAGGAAAGCCTACTATTGAAACTAAAGTTTTTTATTACTTCAGATTACCAAAAAATATTTCACGACATTCAGTCTAATGAGAGGACAAAAATCTTATGGAAACAGTGTTTGAGTCCATTAAAAGAGCACTTGCAGTATGTGTTGACCCGAAAGTATGCCAAAACGTTTTTGACAGAAGCGGATAAACTACAGGTCAAAGATATTGTCCGCTCAGTGAAACAGGCATTCATTGAACTCATCCGTCAAAAGGAATGGTTAGAACATAAGCAGGAGTTTATCAGTAAAGTGGAGGGCATTAAAGAAAACATCGGTTATCCTCATTGGCTCTTCGATGACAATGAATTCCTTAGATATCACCAGAATTTGGTACTTGTATTAAGACCGAGGAAATCTTTGGAAGGAATTAATATTTTTCTCAGTCTCTTAATGACAGTACAAATGAAAGCCAAGAATTATCTGATTTTTACATCAATTTATGGACTCATTCGACGAAACAACTTTTGTTGAGTGTTAGCAAAAGTGTTAATAAAAGCAATGACTGGGATCAGTCGCCCCTTTATGTGGGCGCTTCTTATGATATAATCGACAATTTAATCAGTAAGTCATCAAAAGTCTTGTTTGTCTCTTAAGTCGATATAAATCGGATTCTCAGCAAAAGAATCGCTACTTTTTATGTTTTCTCTTCAAAGCACTTCCGATTGGATTACTTCAGCCACCCTTTTATGACAGCAATAGACCCGCGTATGTAATTAAAATTACCAGAGTTGGTCACACACAACGCAACCGCCTTTTCCTTGTGTCAATTCTTGAATCGTTAGCTTTAAGTCAATTCTCAATTAATTGTCTACTTCTGAGTACACTGACCTGTCTACCCTTCCATCTATGAATAGCTGATAAAAAAAACCTGTGCTAATCCAATGAAGCTGAAAGAGGTGTCTGTCCAACTCTGACATAATTAAATTATATAAATTGATTCACTGAATGGAATAAATAGTAATATCCTTTGATCTGTTATTTTGGACAATCGGACAGTTATATAAATTTCGGATCAATTGGTTCGTTTGTCGGTCACGAGATATCTCACGCCTCAATGCCCAGATACGACTCTGAGGAACGACTGCTGGAGCCCTGGAATGATTCTAATATCAAATTATTCCTATCAAAAGCCAAATGCTTTGTCGACCAATACAGCGCTTACTTCGATCACTCCAGTGATATGAATGTATGTCAGACTCACTCTCTTAAGACATTTATTGCCATATCATTAATAAAAGATCGCATTTCTATCTTTCTTTTTGATAAATACATTTCTGTTGTCCTGAAAAACAAATTGATTAAAACAAATTTTTTAAATCAATAGTTGGACGGAATGAAGACCTTCGAGGAGGACATCGGCGACATATCCGGACTTAAAGCCTCTTTCAATGCATTCAATAATTTGATTAAACAAAACAAAAAAGTTTATAACGATATTAAACTGTTACCAAATTTCTCTCAATACTCACCACAACAGCTCTTCTTTCTGTCTTACGCACAGGTCTGTGGAATACCTCTAACTTTCAACGAGTCATTCGTCAATCGATTATTTGATTTATAAAAAGACAAAACTCTAATTGAATTTCGATTTTTCTTTTCTTTTTATAGAAATGGTGTCGATATATAACTCCAGCTCAGGTCAGAATCAAAATACTGAGAGGCGTTCACTCGCCTGAGAAGTACAGAGTGAACGGCGCTCTCTCTAACTTTGATGAGTTTGGTCGGGCGTTTGACTGTCAACTGGGCTCTGACATGAATCCTGAAGTCAAATGCGAGATGTGGTAGACGTTCACGACTTATGTATTTTTAATATATCTCTTAATGTACGGCACTCTTATCGCTCCTATTATTTACTTAAAGTAAAAGTTGTTACAAAAGAACAAAATTTCTTCACTTCTATTGCATGCAGTGATGAGCATAGAAATCATCTCAGGGGAGATCAATGGACGGGTGTGATAGACAACTCTCATTGAAATTCTGTAAGCAATTCCTGCTATTTGACAGAAGGTTACATTTTGAGCACTGCCCATAGTAGCCATCCCCAGTCTTGTATATGATTCCCGTTATTTACTTGTTCCCTAAGAGGATAGTCGTTCATATTTTCTACATTTGTTGTAATTTGTATTCTTTTTACTGAAAAATGGTTAAGACGTTTGAATGACTAAAATTCTCAATGGTTTTGGTCTTTCATTAAAAATTATGAATTCAAGCAAAAACTCAGTTCTTCTGTCAAATGAATATTTGTTTCCACAAAAGTCAGAAGCTTTTCATTCTGTTCACCAAGAATTTGTTCGCTATTTGGTGTTTATTTTGCAAAAATGTTTGACTGAATTTCTCATTTTCGGTTCACTGGATAAATAATGGTTTGTTTGATATGTTGTTCCACTCGTAAGACTTGCGCTCCAATGAGTATTATTCTAACAAAAATTCAATTTTCAAAATACTCGAGAAATACATATTTTTTCCTATATATCCATTACTTAAATATTAATATTATTTAAAATTTAATAAATTATTTGAAATATATGATTACAGCAAATGATTGATCGGACGGAAAGCCTTTGTCTTTCATTATTCATTGAATGACATGAAAGTATGCATAATATGTGAAAATTATTTTCTTAGACAAAATAAAAACTTATTGTTTAAGAGTTGATCGCGTTTTTTCTCACACGAACTCAATATTCTTATATTACAATCGCAAAGTGTTAGGCTATCAAAAAAGTGTTTCCCTATTAAATAAAAGGTGTAATCAATCAAACAATTAGTCGTTTGAAATACTATACAAACGACAGCTATTTATCGGAAACTTATAAAACATTGAGCATATGTTTAAATATTAGATTTGTGTTCAAATTCATTGTTTTCTCAGCGAATTGTGTGTATCGAAGCGAACAAATTAATTGATAACAGATTTAAGGAATTCCTCGAACCGAGAGGAAAGGCAGTCGACAAAAATCGGATTATTTCATAGACTCAAAGAAGAGAGAATGTAAGATAAGAATTCATAGTTTGTTCCAAAATTCTCTGCATGTTTTACACCAGAAAAATATGGTTCGCATTGAATTGCATTGTATACTGAAGTGATGTGCAGATCATATCGGATGCGTTGCTATGAAACTGAAGTACTTTCCTCACTCAACCGATCGATAAATTTCTCTTCTCAGACTGTTTTCGTACAAATAAACTAATCGTTTCAAAAATCATTTCGAATGAATTTCAAACTTTAAGTCTTTGCATAAAATTTTGATGATTTTTAAGCCTTTGTTTCAGACATAAATAAGTGGTGTTTTGTTAATTAATAAAACTATTTATGAATTGTTTGAGTTGTTTAAACCGAAAACTTAGTATTCTTTTGGATACCATCAGTCAAATTGCGTTCAATTACTTCCATTTAATTGAAAGGCAAATGCATTCAATAGAAGAGACAAATATTAATATCAATTATTTAGTCGATTAATATCCGGTGAATAATGAGCTCAAACTTTTGGTATGAGAAATGAGTTATTTGGTGGAGAAGGGCATCAATATGTGGCGGAGCATAACTAACTGATGCTGTGCTGTATCGCCACAAGGATTGTGTTCAATTCGAGTCAGTCCTAAGTCTCAACAGTGATATACAGACTATGCTATTGGAGTGAATAGTGGAGTAACGAGTGTTTCGGATACAAAAGTGTGAACGAAATGATCAGATATTTCTCCCACTACTGACTCGAGTGAAGTTACAAATGTGTGTGTATGTGTTGTCAATGAAGAATCTGCTGAAGACACGCCATTTCATATCAATTTTTAAGCTTGCTAAATAATTATTTTCTCTAATAATGGTTTTTAGCATTTATTTGATAATAAAGTGAAATGTAATTTATTTGACGCCAAATATAAAGCAATGCTCTCAATGTTGGCTTCTCTTCAGTCGATTCAGTGAGAGTTGAAAATCGAGAGACAAACCAAAATCATTGAACAGAATGACTTCATTCAGATATTATTTGCTGTTGAGTCTGATTTGGAGGATTATATACCAGAGCTATGGACTCCCTCATGTCATACGTGTTGGTCAGTAAGCAATTGATCATAACTTTAATTTGATTTCCATTATCAATATCTCATCGATTATTCTGATCTCGAAATGATTGGGCGAACCATAAATATTTGATTGTTTTTGTTTTTCTACTCTCTTATCTATATATCTATAATATCGATAAATATCTCAATAGAAAAGAAATATTTCTCATATATATTGGAATATTTATGATCGGAATGAGTGCTATTCTGTTGAGCCCTACACTTACGGAAAGTTCCTGAGAATTGATTTTAGTCTTAACATAAATACATTATAATATAATACAATATTTAGCCCATTGTGTGTCTTATAATGAAAACCTACTCTTCTATTAATATTAGATTATATAATAGCAAAGAGATTGAAATGATTTAAAGTAAAGAAAATATTAGAGAATATCTGAAATCGATTTTCTTATTGAATCGAAAATCTGCTTAAAATTGTTTAACGTCTTATTCAATGGAAAATTGCTTTTAAAATAATGTTTTGATTTTTAAACAAATTTTTAATACAATTCCGAATTCAAATAAACAGTATTTTATACGAGTAGAAACTCAAATAAATAAAGAAAGAGTCAAGATTATACTTTTAAATTTCAAAGCTCAAGCGAAAAAAGCTTTGCATAAATTTAATTCCTCTGAAAACTGCGGCGTTTTCTTAGACTAAACTTATTTTATACCAAAATTGAGATAAAAATCTAAATTAAATTTTGACGCCAGGAATAAAAAAGATAAAACAGTAATAGTAGGCCAAACATCTAGCAACAAATACCTATGAGACATTAATTTGATGTTCGCTAAACATTTGCACTTAGCATAAATTGTACCGGACTTTAATAGCAAGCAAAAAATTTATTGAATTAATTAAATAAGATATCTATAACTATAGCGAAGGAGAAATGTTTGGTAGGATTTGTCTCTTCATATTAGGGGAAAACGCAGTTTAATTATATGCCATAAAAACTAATGATCCGATGAAAAGTGTATCAAAAATCATGTCTCGAAAAGAGGAAAAAATCAATAAAAACACTGAATTACTCCACAGGAGGTCTGTTTGGCGAAGACGAAGAAGAACAGGAAATGGTGTTCCGATTCGCCATCGAACGGATTAATGCCGATCCAACCATTTTGCCCAAGTCTACGCTTGTGGCACAGGTCGAGAAGATTGGCAAAGAAGACAGCTTTCATGCGGACAAAAAAGGTTTGTCACACAAAATAACAGAAAAGACAGACGGCTTTCGTGTTTGAACTGAACGTCTATTTATTTTGTAAGAGTTTTGTGACTTAATTACAAACATAAGTATAAGACATAAGTATAGGACAGAGAAATGGATGAAAATCTAGTGCTGGCATTCACTTGACTCAAACATTCCATTAATAACTAATTTTTTACTCGACTCAACCATTAAATGTATTGCAATTTTTTCATGTTTTGACATTCAGTTGAGATAATTCTGGAAATATCTGACATTTTTCTCATACTTTTATCAGCAATTAATGAGCAAAAAAGAGTCATTTGATTGTTGTGTTCAAACAGTTTGTGGTCTACTCCGGAATGGAGTGGTAGCTATATTCGATCCATTGGAGGCTTCCATCTCAAGACATGTGCAATCAATCTGTGATGCTATGGACATACCCCATGTGGTGACCCGTTGGGACTTTCAAGTGTTCAAAGACGGCCTATGGCCTGTGTTCAAAGATGGCCTGTCAGTCAACATGTATCCAAGGCCCTCGATTTTGGCCAAAGCCTACGTTGATCTGGTCAAGGCATGGAACTGGAATAAATTTGTTATTTTATACGAAGATAATGAAGGTATGTCTATTCAAAGTCTATCTGTTGCTGTCCTACTTTGTAATGCAAATCAAAAGCGACAGATCTATCAAAAGGAGCCGACTTTAGGCCACTTAGAAGTCCTGTTCCTTCAAAGAAAAGATGAAAAAATGAGAATAAAACAGTAATTTGAATCATTCAAAGCCTTATTCTATGCCTTACATTGCATTCCCCGTCAGAGTATTGAATGGAAATTTTCTTGTAGTCATTCAGAAGTAAAGCCAACTTATGTTTAACCGATACCTTTCAGACCATTTTTCTCCAGTGAATCGTTGAATCCGTTTAAGCCGAGCAATAACTAACACTTTTCTTCTGAAAGTGGAACACATTTCTTTTGGTTTTCCTCTTTCGCCTCAGGTTTAGCCATCATTTGGTGATATATAATCACCAAATGTTATGATAAAAAGTGATGTTTCGATTCACTTGAAAAACATATTTCGCTTGAAATCGGGTTTTATTATTCTGGAGAATAATTCTAGACTACTGGTAGCATAGCATAGCATAGCACAGCATAGCACAGACATCACATCAAATGCAAACATAGAGATGTGGCACACATTGAAAGCGAACACAAATTCTTTATATACAAAATATATTGTATTCAATTGATGTTCACTTTATTAAAAATTTATGGGAATTACCGTACATTCCATTGAAGGCTTTTAATGCATTTACGGCGCGATATCACTGACTTTGAATAGCAATGCATTAATTTTATATGTTTTCTACATTTAAAGACTTTATTTCAGTCAATGTAACTGATTTTGCACTCAGAGCTATTCTGTCCTAAATAGCTCTAAATTCGTTACAAATATTGTTTGTTTTGATTGCGACGAACGGATAATTGAATTAACTTTTCCAGCGATTAATTGTTAAATAATTGTATTAAAATGAAATTACAGGAATAGTAAGACTACAGGACTTCTTCAAAGAAGCACAGCTTCGCAATTGGAATATTAAATTATACCAATTTCAGCCGGGAATACCATATCGTGACACCTTCTGGGCCCTTAAGAGAGAAATGGAGTTCAACATTGTTTTGGACGTTAAGAAAGAGAACATGTATTCTGTGCTCAAACAAGTAATGAATCATATCTTTGCTCTCTCTCTCTCTCTCTCTCTCTCTCTCTCTCTCTCTCTCTCTCTCTCTCTCGAATTAAATCTTGCATAAATATCTTATATTATTAAAGACCAAAATATTTTGATTAATCTTTAGGCACAACAGGTCGGGCTTATGACCGAAATGCACAGTTTTTTGATTACATTATTGGTAAGTGCCAAGAGTATAAACTCCATTAAAATTTTCATTAAGAATGTATTCAATTTAAATCTATTTCAATAATTTATGAGATTTGAAGCAAAAATATTGAAATATAAAATCAAATAAAAAAAGAGGCTTTTTTGAAAGAAAGAGAAATGCATTTCATATAAACTAAGAGTTAATTTAGAAATTTTTTCATAAAATAGTCAAAAGACTTGATTTTTAGGAAAATCTCTTTTTCTCATATTTCAGATAAGTTTTTTCTCTACAATAATATAATATTATTTGAAAATCTGAAAAATGACTTGACTTTCAGTGAAGTTTCACATAAACTATTGATTTTTTGGTCCGAGTTTTTTGCACACTTTTTTCATGAATTTTAGTCATGTTTTTCGATCAAATTGAAAATTGTTTTCTGAAAAAGAATAGAGAATTGTATCGAAAGTAATGGAAATGTATTTTATTTACAAATGATAGACAAGAAAATATTATTTTTCAGTCATGTTCTCAATCATAACGCTTTTCAATAACACTATTCGTATTCAATAAAACTTTGATTTTATATTTTTCTCCACTCCTTTTTATTCTCTGGCTTTCCTCAAGTTCTTATTCAACAAATTTCTTCTCAAAAGATAGGATCAATTCTCTGATTTTCAGACTAAAGCTTTAGATAGCAGATCTTGTTTTACATTACCAGAGAGGAAGCCCTTCCAATACTTACTATTCGCATGTTATCGAAAATCTTTATATGCACTGAAAAGCCTTGATATTGGATTTGTTCAGGACTTGCATACTATAGATCTCGAAGATTTTAAATTTGGCAAAACTAAGATCTCCTCGTTTCGTATCGTCGATTCCTCGAGCCTTGAATTACAAAGCCTTTTAGACGACTGGTCTCTGTTGTCCTCCCGTTTAGGGGTTAGACGTACGAAAGCACCCGAAAGTATTTCGGTACGAATTAATGGTAAATAAGAAGACAATTAATTAAAGTTTGAAATCATAGACCGAAGCGGCGCTGATATATGATGGCGTCAAACTGCTGGCCACTGCCATCCAGGACTTGGATCAGAGCCAAACAGTAGAAATACAATCAATATCATGTGAAAGCGGCAATCCATGGGAAAAGGGCAGTTCACTCATCAATTATATGCGACCCGTAATAAGAATTATATCCATTATTTAAAAATATTTCGTTTATATTTAAATAATAGAAAGCATTGTATTGAATAACAAATGATTTTAGTTTAGTTTGATTCCCACTATAACTCATTTGCGATTTCCATCAGTTGTTGATCGCAAGAGAGATCGCATTATATTCGTATCGATTTTTCATATTTAGAGCACAGCACTCCTCATCCCAGCATAGCTTATTCAGAGCTGTGCAGCTCTTATAGTCTATTAATTCGGTTTTTGTTTTGCTCCTACATTCAGATCACTTTTCGCGGCATAACAGGTCTCGTGGGCTTCGATCAGTCGGGATTCCGATCCAGTGTTACACTGGATGTGATGACCATTGATTCTGACGGTTTGCAGAAAGTAATTCACTATTTCTCTAATTCATTGTGTGTTTCGCTTATATTTTATTGAATTACTATAACATAAAAAAGCAATAAAAGACCAAAAAAGCAATACTTTTTTCAGCACTAATTAAACGCAAAATTAAATCAGTTCTTGAAATCGATTTTGAAATACATTTCTATTGGTTCTCAGATCGGCATTTGGTCTGAAGACAGTAAATTAGATAATAGTCTGAATATAAGCCACCAATGGCTGAGCCATTACGCGACACTAACCCTACAGAACACAAACCTAATCATAACGACAGTATTGAACGATCCTTACACTATGGTTAAAGAATCTTCTTCTAAGAGGAGTGGTAACGACCAGTTCGAGGGATATGCAATCGATTTGATTCAAGAACTCTCAAAAATATTGCACTTCAAGTATGAGTTCCGTTTAGTTAAAGATAGAGCTTATGGAAGACCGGATACGAACGGAACTTGGAATGGTTGGAATGTCCATTTTAATGATACCAATCTTATTAAATATATATTTTTATTTATTAAAGGGATGATCGGAGAACTGATTAGGGGTGAGGCCGATATAGCAGTGGCTGACCTCACTATTACATCTAAACGTGAGAGCGCGGTAGATTTTACTCATCCGTTTATGAACACCGGAATCAGCATTCTTTTCAAAAAGCCCACACAAAAAGTTACATCACTCTTCTCATTCCTGTCCCCATTTTCCAACATTGTTTGGATATACGTTGTGGGCGCCTATATTGGGGTCTCAACAATGCTTTTCATAGTGGGTCGCCTTTCACCTTATGAATGGGAAAATCCTCATCCGTGTAGGAAAGATGACCAGGTCTTAGAGAACGGGTTCAGTCTTTCCAACAGCTTCTGGTTCACTATAGGCTCACTTATGCAACAGGGAAGCGATCTGGCGCCCAAGTGAGCAAACATTTACTCGATCCAATATCTTCAGTAATTTAACTTTGATTTATTGCCAGAGCGATGTCCACCCGAACCATTGCCAGTATCTGGTATTTCTTCACATTAATTATGATCGCTTCCTATACCGCAAATTTGGCCGCTTTTCTGACGGTCGAAAAAATTGTTTACCCCATTGATGATGCAGAGGGGTTGGCCTCTCAAGAGACTATCAAATACGGATGTCTGGCCTCCGGCTCAACCGCCTCTTTCTTTGCTGTAATAATTCAGAATTAAATAAGTTCTGAGAATTAATCTTATTTTTGGTTTTGATTAGGAATCAAATATAACGACTTATAAGAAGATGTGGCAATTTATGTCGAGCAACGAAGGAGTTTTTAAAATATCTAATGACGAGGGAAAGAAAGCCGTCGAAAAGGGGGACGGAAAATATGCGTTTCTCATGTAATTAAAGTTGATATATTGATCATTTTTAGCGCTGAGAATTCTGAGATGCGATTCAAATCTATCTTTATTTTTCAGTTTTGCTTAATTT
>JAQGAR010000407.1:0-15848 GCA_034697865.1 Oribatida sp. | reverse complement strand
GTATTATGGCTATACCCCCCCTTGGTGCACCCTGATTTTGTTATTAAAAGAACAGAATATTGGCTACCAGTGAATGTGGACTAATCTAAGAAAAGAAGAATGAGTGAAGTATCTCATGAAACCTATCCTGAAAATTAAGTGAACAAAAACGACTCGGGAGACTCAGAAGAGATAAAGCCAGTGAAACGTGAGTTATAAATAATAGAGAAATTATTACATTTTTTCAACCGTCGCTTATATTTACAACTGGCGATAGAGTTAAATAAATTGCTTGAATTGAAGTTTTCGTGATAAAAGAGTTGGTCGCCAATAATGAAAACTAAATTATCAGATCATATTGTAATCTGTGAGCCATTACTCTCATGACTTTACCTACCTGTGCACCTCTTATCGTACAACAGTACACAAGAGTGCTTATTCAAAAAGAGTAGTGAAAACACTTTTTATTCTTCATTATTAAATGATATAACAATGAAAACAACTGAGAATTCCTGCTCTAAAGCCATTGTTTTGGTCGCACAGACACTCAGACAGACGATCATTATTTAAACACTCAAACAAACTGTCATTTGGGTTTCATCCGCGAGAAAATACTAACAAAAAATTAAGGCATAAAAACTAAAACTAAAACAAGAGCTGAAAAATTGAGTTATTTTATGAAAAGGCAGCGAAAAAGTTATATTAATTTCAAGTCAGACGAAGAGAACAAATTCTAATATACTTTTTGAATGCAATGATTGGTAAAGAAAATAGAGTTCACCACAAGATTTACACAATTTCTCGTTTAATGCAAATTTATGGATATGAAGGAGAATAACATAAAAACACTTTCTTATAATAAAATGAGATCTGAATATCTCGACAGACATTGAAATATAAAACATTAGAAAACAAAAACAAAAGCCAAAGAACAGAATATCATAGAATAGAAAAGAGAGGGAGCGGGTGACATGAGAGCACAAGTAGCAGACAGAATATAATCTGGTGGTCTCGGAGCTGGTGGTGTTGCTTTTGTACACATGGTGTTACGATGAAAAATTATTAATTTATTCTCAATGTTTAGGTCACAAATAAATTATACAATCAGTTGATCGGGTATTACATAAGGTATTCCTCTCTTTTTCTCCTTTTTTAGATGAATGGGTAAAAGACTAGTAGTTATCGATAAAAATTATTAGATTTTAATTTTAATTTTAGATTATTTTTGTTGTTTTGGTTCGCAATCAAAAGAAGAGAAACAAAAATCAATTCACTTTTTGATATATTAGTCGATAAAAACCAACAAAAACTACGAAAACGGATTTCAAAGTCTAAGAAAAAAAGAATCTCATTGATTTTTAAATTTCTTCGCCAAAATTGAAAAATCATTTTGTCGACTGTCTGTGAACTCTGTCTGAGGACTTCAAAAAGATTTCTCAATTGTTTTACCGATAATTTGTAAGCTTTTCAATGAATGATTGAACCAATTATTGGCTAATTTGTGTCGTTATTACCCAAAGTTTGTAATTTTCTTACAAAAAAGTATATAAACTTCACTGAATATAATAGCTGTTAATCATTTGCAGTTCTCTCTCTCTCTCTCTCTCTCCCCGGTATTTTTTACACTAAAATTTGAGGGGAACTCTTATTTGATATAATGATATTATATTTTGTTGGACTGAGTGAAGAGCTCGAGTAAATCGTGTAAATTCAGTCCGAAAACACAATCAATCATTTAATTCTTTCTATTTTGCGAAACTCATACTTATATTTATAATCGGAGCTTTTTTTGTGAGTACCGGAGAGCACACATCGGAGGAGCGTTTAGGTTCGGGCGCCGCAGATGCCATTTGAGACAATTATACCATTTTTCGGCTCCTATTTACACATTATGTTCAGCACTGGCATTGGGATACAATTATCTCGGGTTCGCCTCTCAGGCCATAACACAAACACAAATCCCAATGATTTTTATTGCTATTATTGCAAATCGTTTCTAATCGTAATATTTTTTGAGCCGAAAACTGATATTATATTTGCTCTCAACGATAGTTAACATTATTTCGGCGCTCATCTCAAGGAGAGGATAGGAGAGGATAGGAGAGGCCCAAAAGAAAAGTTGTTACACTTCTCTCTGAGAAAATCCTCAATTTGTATGAGTGATAATCATTAGAAAATTGCAAAGTCTCTAAACTAATGAAGAGAATAACTAATTAGTCTTTGGTTAATAAATAAAATTTGTTTAAATCCTTTTATCTCTGAAAACATAAAACTCCATAATTAGTGATTAACTAAATGTACGGCAATTAAAATGTCAATATTTACTGAATTTTGAAGAGTTTGAGAAAATTTATTTAATATCTAATCTGTTTGTGAGACTTATTTAGAAAAACTTTAATCTTTATGACTATATATCAGAATATATATCAGAATAGATTTGGAAATTTCATCGCGAAATTGATTAAAACATTGAACGGGGAATACATCCGTGTTTTGAAGGCATCTCTAATTAGAGAACATTTCTGTTTAGAGTCAATAATAATAAGAAAATGTAATTTCTTTGGAGTAAAAAAAAAATTAAAAAACATATCAATAAATATTTTTTAAGTGGAAATGAATATTAAATTTGAATATATATTTGAAACAAAGTTTTAATATAAACATTAAATATTGAATTCGTAGCCATAAAACTAAGAGACCCTCATATTTAAGTCCATATAAATTGAGCCAGAGGGGGTCGGCCATAAGGTTTATGCCACAAAGTTGGCCAAGATTAAGTCGCAAATTTTATTATACCGACATATAATAGCCTGGTATTCAAATTTAAATAGTTGTCCGAATAAACACCAATTATCTAAGAGAGTTATGTTGGACTCAGGGAAAGAGCTTGGACATCCCCCCGATCGCATAAACATAATTGTTTAGCCATTAGTTTTGGGTTATCGACGACTCAGAAGGAGAAGAGTAGTGATGAAGAAAAATAATTTGTTGAGCCATTAATTTGTTTTAGAAAATTACTCTCTCGAACACTCATTAATATACATTCGAGTGCCGAGTATTAGTGTTTGCGCTTAAATAACTGGGATCTCACTCGGCGTGAGGTAACCAAATGAATGATCCGTATATATACCATATTAATGAATATATTTATAGCCATACCTCTTGTTGTTTGCACTAAACATATCTGTTGTGAGCGAAACAAATGCAGACTCCAAACACTTCACACTTATTCTATTTCACAAGTCATACATATATTTGCATTCATATATTCAACGGCTCAGCACTGAAAGTGTGGCAAAAAACATTTTTTTTGCATAAGATGTTTTTCATTCTGTTCTCTTAATAAAATCCATGCGAACCACTGCTGATTTGCAATAACTTATGAATACATTTATTACACCAAAAGAATAGAAAAAATTCTCCTAACAGCTCATCATTAGAATTATGTATAGCCCTTTCCTCTCACCGCTCGTAAGTTCAATGGATAATAACTGTGGACACAAATTGAGTGCAAATATACACTATTTATGTATTTATGTATAAGAAATGCATTTGAAAAAAATTGCACCAAAATATGTGTTCAACTGTTAGGTCTCATAAGTAATTCACATAAAGTTAATGCCTCAATATTTTTAATGCCTATTCTTTATGAGCACGGGATCAGTGTTTACTCATCAATAAGAGCACAGGGCTATAGAGAATGAGTGTTTAGAAAAAGAAAAAACAACAACAAAAGGCTATTTTACCTGAAAATATATTAAGAATTGTTTGGCTGACATTGAATAGTGAAAGGCGTTCATAAAGTTGTTCTTAAAAACTAATACCTTTTGCTCACAATATCTCAACTGAAATGACTGTGAAGTGTAGATGCCTTTCCTAGTGTACTACCAGTGCATTCTCGCATACTCTGAAGTTTATTCTAATTTATTGTAATCTTTTATTTCTCTTTTAACTGCAAAATAGATAACAATAAATAACTGATTGAATAACAGATATGAATGGATAGGAGACACGTACTCCTGGAGCCAGTAGATGGTATGGCAATAGTGCACACAGCCAGGCAATGATCAAACTTGATCGAGATCATTTCAAATTATTCCTTTGGGTTCCAAAACGTAAACGCATTTAAAGTAATCGAAGGAAAAAAAGGGAAGGAATCAGACAATAGCTGGCAATAAGTATAGCCAAACATAAGACACATATAAAGCCAGAGTCATAGGGCTTTAAAACTGGTGGTTCCGTAATAGTGGCGTACAGTATGGCACTGGTATTTGCACTGTCGTAAGCAATGGCTGGTTACATGGCTATGTGCTGTGCTATTTGTAATCGGATCACGTACATATACGCTCCATTCTAATTCCTTTTAGGGTCCAACTCATACACTTCATAGAGCTTTCAGATCACGAACAAATCAAATGAACAACATTGAATACCAAGCAAAAGATGCTGGTCTTCTATGATGCCTGTTCCTCTCAATGCCTGTTTCCCTGTCTTCCTCTGTGCCATTCTCTATGTGTCTATGCGTTACGTCCAACTCTTAACAACTTTACCACTATTTGAGCTTATCTTCACTGAGCAATGGTTCAACCAATATATGACTTTATGTGACGACTGTTGTGTGTGTGTCTATGTATGTGTGTGTTTGTGTTGTGCCTTCAATAGCTCAATGACTGTGCACTCTATTAATGTCATCTCACGTCTGGAGTAAAACACTGTAATCTTAAATGTTTTGCCCAAAAGAAGAGAATATTTTTACTCTTTTCATAAGAATCTTAAAGTTTTCATTCATTCAAATTCTTATTCTTCTTATTTTCGGATTCAATATAAAGGCTTAAAGTTCTGAAACGAAAAATAATATTTTATGACTGAAAAAGACTTCAATTATTTATTTATTTATACAATGAATGGGAAGTCGTGTTGGCTATCAATAAAAGGCTGAGCATAGGAATAAAAAACCATTTTTGTTCCGGTAATTCACAGATTAATTTCTAGGATAAGACTTGAGAGAAATGGACTCACGTTTTGATTTTGGGTTTAATAGAGAGAAATAATTTGTGTGTTTCTGCTTTTGTTTTGTTATTTTGGTCGACGAAATAATCTAATATTTATTGTCGACACACAGAATATGTCGGGGAAAAGCACAGAATAAGCTGAGCTCATATTCAACCCAATCGATTACTAGACCACTATTTAAATGTCAGCCACTTTTGTTAATTAACTAAAAATATTGTGAAATAAAAGGCAAGAATTAATACAAATATTAAATTATAGTAAACAATATCTCTCTCTCTCTTTATTTTTTATGTATGGTTCGTGTCGGCCATCAAATTCACATATACCATGAATACCAGTCCATAGGACATACCTATTCAATGCAATCATAGAAATTAGAGTTTCATTTATTAAAGCAAAACGAATGAATGAGAAAAATCTGAAGCAATAAAATGATAAAACAAAAGAGCATATCGTTGTAATGATCTCCGAAACGGCACATCAAACCTCAATATCCTTAATATATTGGAGAGTCAGTGATGTACAGAAGATATAAGTGCACAGACATTGAGCGCAATGCGAGTCACAGAATGAAAATCCATTTATTAGTGGCTCTGATGGCAGTGCTTTGATATTATTATATTTTGTGAGACAATAGGAATCGAGAAGTCGTTTTGTTTAGTGTTTTGTTTCATTTAACAACTAAACCGAAACTATAGACCAAATTAAACGCAACGGAAACACATCCAAACATTTGTTTTTTGGGGGAAATACAGAACTTAACTTAAATTGATATTTAGGTAAAAGAAGGGCCAAAATATTATAGACATTAGGCTTTTAGGACAAACACACGATTTTCTTCTCTAAACACAACGACTGTGTATTACATCTGCATTTAAAAGAGAAAATTTGCTGTTTTTTCGTTTTGAATGCATATAATTTTCAATTGACAATTTCCTCCGAAGTATAGCTACCGGTGCTCTCACTCCTCGCTCTCACAGTTCACTTCAATCAACTCTCACTAAATATTTTAAAACTACATTTCTCTTTGAGTCTATTGAATGTTTTGGTCAGAATTGTAGTGATTATGGACAGCAATAAACGACTTTTAAAAACAGTCATCGACTCTCTCGTAAATTATATATTTTCATATCTTATACACAAATAGTAGTATTAAGAGAACACGGCGTTAGTCCCGTCAGTTGTCTTCACATTTTTTATGTGAATTCAGTGCTAAAAATAATTTTCTGTTTTCTATTTCAATATTTTCTGGTAATACGATTGCTATTACTGTAATTTTATTAACAAAATCATCAATAATAGCCAAGTTCACCTTGATTTTGAGGGGGGAACTATCAACAACAACCCACATGTTTTCGTCGAACGATAAACCTGATAAAAATTCATTTATTCAAATTTGCGTAAAAAATTGATTAAGAACATTATGAATGTGGAATTCAGTGAAAGGTGTCGTAAAGAAGGGTTTCCGGGGGTAATTTGCATAAAGAGACCTTGGGAAATCATTAAAAAACCACCGAACGAGAGGTGAAGTCACTGGAAAGGAGAGTGACTTTCTGTAAAAGAGGGAGAGTCCAAGAGAGCGACTGTCAGAGAGAATGACAAAATAGATTTTCGGTTGTGCTCTCATCTCATTGCTGGCATTGCTCTGACTTTGGACTGGATCTAAATTAATGAGTACTTTAATAATTACGTGGAGTGAGGATGAGAAAGTCATTAGTTAATAATAACAGAGAGAGGGATATATATATTTTTTTATTTTATTTAGTGAATAGTGAACTACATTAGAATGTCTTCGGATCACATACTTGACTAACCGTTTTATTCAACTCTCCGATGCAATGCTTGAAACTGACGGACAAAAAGCACAAAAATATAATTTCGTTTTCTTCACTAATGTTGTAATTATTGGGGAGATATTCACATTTGGGGTTAACTTCGGTTCACTTCAATAATGGTCTTTACGGACAGAAATTTTTTGTTCGCCGAACAGACCGACAGACACTTTAAAAAGCATTTCTTTGAAGTCTTGAGACTATTAAGCAGGAAGTTATCTGAATTATAATTATTTTTTTTAATTTCAATTTTATTATTTTCCTTATTTATCAATTAAGTAATAATAAAAAGACATTCAAACTGAGAGTGAAATAAGAAATTAAATGAGTTTTCTGTTTACCGACTCATAGATAGAAAGAAAGATTCCACGAATTCTTAGTTTAATGAACACAAAAATTCTCATAATTTAGTTTAACTTAAGTGTCATTCAAACGACACTTTTTCTATAATTCGCCTCAATTTTGAACATCAATCGAATTAATTGATGAAAAAATTAGAGAAATCCAAATTAGCCGGCAATCAATGGATAAGAGTCCTATCCTTCCCTTCGGAACGACACTTACAAAGATATTAGGAGAAAGAAAATTATAATAAAAATAAGAATAAGGAGAAGAAAAAGTAAACTTATGTTCTAATGATTATTGCGATAAAATAATCGGTTAGATTTCTCGAGCCGTATAATAAAAAGGCTGGAACTGGCAGTGCGAGGCGTGTTATGCCAATCCATGATAATAGCCATGAGCTCATAGATATGTGAACGAAACCATTGCCAAAGAATAGCAGACAAAAACATATGGAGAGAGAAAATTGTTGTGAGAATTGAGTGGAACTGAAATAAAAATATTAGTCAGAGGAACTGCCTATTCTAATATATGTATTTGGAGGACAGTGTCATATATTAATAATCATATCTAGCTTTCTGTGCGTACAGTTCTGCGAGAGAGAGATGAAAGTGTTTTCCAGTCAGTATGTTATGTGCTTTCAGTTTTTGTGCTTTGATTGCACGCAAAACTCTAATATTGTGTGAATTAGTGTTACCCCGAATATTATATTCACTTAGTTTTGGCCAATAGTCACATAAAAACTCATGTTCTCAGTGATAGAGAAAGTTATGGAAAATAGAAATAAATTAATTTTTCATTATTAATATCAATCAAAAACTCGTAAGAAATCAATTACTAGAAAAGTGAGGCTCCGATACATATCTGGCTTTCAATTAATAATGTAATGAATGAATGAATGATTTTTTTCTTTTTTTCCTCCACAGAAAAGTCGTAAAATGTTTTAATCTGCGCTTAACTTAATTTTTTGCCATCAAATGAATATATTTTTCAATTATAATCCGTTGGCATTAATTTCAAAAGTGTGTCTCAGGTATAAAGAAATTGATTACCTGAGCCACAAAAGGCTGTGCGCTCATAGATCTAGAGTTTATAAATTTGTTTGTTTGAGTCACTAAAACTATTTATTTATTTATTAGTTGAGATTGTTTTACAATATTAAGTGGTTTTTTGTTTCTCTTCGATATCATAATAATAATACCTTTTAAGGGGTGAACTTCAAGACTGAATTCCTATTCTCTTATTGAATGCCATCACCGGCTGAATGGCATATGAGCTGAATCTCAAATCTAGCATTAAGTCAGCGCTAAAACCGAGTGCTCTGTGTTTTAGGAAAATTGCGAAACGAGTCCAAACTCACGTTTTAAGGATAGGCTATTGCGAGGCAGGAAATTCGTTTTGGCCCACTATGTGACCCCTTCCTCCTCCATAAAATGCTATATGGCATACACTGCCACCACCGCCACCATCATCGACATCAATTCATTCATAAAACAGTACAGTACAGTACAATGCATTGCAGCGCAGGTAAAGCCAATCGTACGACTGGATAGCGCTGTACTGTTTATATATCACTTGATTTAATGCATTATTTAGTTTTTCTCAAAGAATTTTTTGACCTCAAAAATGCTTTGAAACGTTTTGTAAGCTATGAGAGGGACTCAGCGCTAGCAATACTGGCTGTGCCCTTAGACCTTATTTTTTTATAGGCATTGCTTCCTATGTAATGAAAATTCAATTAATATTTCTTTTTTGAAAGGATTTACTCCCAAATCATGAAAAATTATTGAAGAAAAAGAGGAGAGTTTCAAATGAAACACTGAGCGATGGAACACAATATGAAGAGGAGAGGAGAGGGATGTTATTAATATTGTTTTGTTTTAATAATATATTAAATAATAGCATTAAATTCAATGTAAAGCCACAAAAGAGGTGCTGTACTATTGGCCGAAGATTTTACGCAATAAATTTTATATAAAAGCGTTTCTAAGGCTGACATTACGTGAAGACCTCTTTTGCACAAAGTCTTGCACAGTCTTTGCAAAGGACAGACTCTTTGATCGGCACACTATTTAGAGAACTGTTAAAACATTATTTTTCTTAAGGTTTTAGAAATTGTTGGAAACATATGAACAGTTTGTTGAGTGAATAAACGCTACGAAAACTATTTGAAGAAAAGGGACGGTTGAGAGACAAATATTCGTATATTATATACACTTTTCGTAGGCATAAAAAAAGTTGAGATTGTGTGACCTCAAAGAGAAACACCTCAAACATAGAGGAGAGATAGGGAGAGACCGATAAGTTTTTATTTAGCGCTCGGGGTATGGATAGCACTGGAATATGCGAGCGATTCAGTGGAACGTCACATATGATAGCATTGATAGCGTTTAATATTTGTAACAAACCGTACAAACCGTACCCCAGAGAAAGCGTTCCCGAAGAGAGAGGCAGCGAATGGTGAGAACCAGTCAGTCGTCTCCTCTCAATTGGCACAACTTGTTCAGCGGCTTTGTCTCCATTTCTGGTGCTCTGGTATTGCTTACCATTAGTTACAGGTTGGCGTTTGTCTGTTTTAGGCTTTCACTTTGTGGCACAGGTCTGATCAATCATACAAATGACTTTTCCACGTTTCAGCTCAGTCTTCAATAGTCTGTTTTGTCTGTTGTTTCCTCTCGCTATTCAAATCAATGGACACAATAAGAGGTCCTAAACAGTAATAGACATTCAAAAGGCATACGATATCTCGTGAGCGGCGAAAACGAACGGTGCGATCGGTGTTGGCATGTGATGCATGTGATACCACTTATTGTCAAATCTATCGCTAAATAAAAGCTCTTTTCATAATAGGTTTTATTGATAGCAATAAATATTAGATATATTTCTGGCCTAACATTCGCTCAGACATTGAGTTATACCTAAACTGGAGTACAATCTTTTGAACTCAATATTTATGGGAATTTAATCTGAAGAGAGTTTGTGCTCTCAATTACATTAACCAAAAACTTATATAACGAAGGTATTCACGTGTTGTGTTTGTAACAGTTTCAGCACTGGTGGTGAGGATGAGCGGTGCGTTCACCTCAATTGCTGGTTCCAAACAAAATACTAAATAACTTTTTACTGCTAATAAAACCCAAAATTCAAGTGATAGAGCAAAAAAGAGGCGCTCCTTTTGCTGCCTAAATGACTAATACACACAACAGATATACACCAACACTCCCTTTGCTATGAAATAAAGTAAAATGAAATAAAAAGGAGAAAAATTTGCACGAAATTCTGTTCTCGATATTTCTTTGAATGTGATTTTTATATCAAACATTTTTACTTATTCTCAAAACAAAATTTCTTATCGTTTGTGTCGAAAGACTTTATAAAAATTCGATATAAACTGAATGTCAATAAAAACAGTTATCTCTGACAGTAATACTGAGTCTGACTTTCAATACTGTGAAAAATGAAGAGAAAGAAATCCAAACACAAAATTTTAGTCTTTATATACAGCTCTTGGAAGAGGAGAGATATAAATCATTGAACACATTAAATATGAGAATAAATTAAATTAAAAAAAAAACTATACTTTTCAGGTGTAATCTGTGTGGCGAATAAAATTAACTTTCAAATTTATGAATCAAAACTCAATTTCAACTAATGTTTTTGCTCTTGGTTTTTCTTATTTGGTTAGAGGTTTAATTTTTTCTTTAGATTTTTGGCATTTTTAGAACTGATTTTGATGTTTGTTTTAGATTCTCAAGTTTTTTAGTCATCGTAGCCACGGGTCAGGATAATTGTTGGCCACACCAGAGATCGTCCTACGACTTATACGGAGAATTTCTTATACTTGTGCTCTGCAGGACTGTAGTCACGAATGCCTTTTAGACTGAAGTGGATGTGCGTCGAGTCTTCTGTTTCTTTATTAGAGAAATTAGACTCAATGCTAAATTTTTATTAAATTTGTTCAAAATTTTTATTCCATCCCCTATTTCAAGTGAAATGGCTGTGAGCAGTGTGCCCACAGCACACACACATCTAATGTTAGATTTGCAGAGGCAAGGCTGGGGCACTGATAGAGAAAGAGCAAAACCCGGCTGCCAGGAGTAAAACTGTCGGTGAAAAAACTTGTTGGAAAACTTGTTGAGTAAAGTTTTTTTAAGTCATTATCATATGCTTGCGGCTAATCTTCGCATTTGGCAGAACCCGAACCCAACACTCGAACATTCTGTGCTCTGAAAGTTGAAAAATTCCCTTTAGATTTGATTAGAATCAATGGTCTTCTTCTTCAACAGCAGCTGATTGAGTGAGAAAATGAGCGAAATTAAAAAAAATCGCAGAAAAATCTACTTTTTATTTGAAGGAAAAATTTAATTTTGGTAATAATCGAGCAGAAAAATAAAAGATTAAAGTCGTGACTAAAGTACTCGCACTTTGATATCAATCGTTACACAAAAATATGAGTTAATATTTCACTTATTTTTCTCATATATTTTATGGGAATTTCTCTGATATTCAACGAAAAGTCGGAATTCAAATGAATAATAATTTTCTCACAGAAAATATGAAATTCATTTGAAACAATTTTGAAAATACTTTTCAATTTACTTGATATTCAATTAACAGAACAGAACATAAACAAAGAGTACCGGCGTTTCCTCAATGATGACATCCAATATGCAGTAAATTTGAATCTTGACTTTCATTGTAAGACAGAGTTTGTAAAAATGTTGTAAAAATGGTAATGAATGGGGAGAGAGAATGAGAGAGAATGCGAGAGAGAGAGAGAGAGAGAGAGAGAGAGACTGTTACGCAAAACCGTAATCAGAATATATAATAGCAAGAAATGCATGGAAAAAGTCTGGCGGTACAGACACTTCTTTGGTTAGGCACTGACACAGAGGCAGTGCAGCACACTCACTTAGCCATGCACATTTAGCTCTTGCATTATTCATGCAATGTTCTCCATCGGAGTATATTGGCCACCATTTCCATAGACCGACAACAACTCAAATAAGTTTAAAGCCCTACAGGCGCTCACAGTAAACAAACAAAACACTTGCATTGAATAATTTTTTGCATATCTTAAAACTCTTGTGTAGTAATAGTAGTGATGTTTGAGTGAAAAAACTGGAGTATAAAGAATTAAAATGCTTTTCATAAGGAATTCAGTGCTTTTAATGTCGGTTTTGGAGGAGTTTTCAAATTATTCCTCTTTTTCTTCTCTTTAATAGAATCGATTGATATTTTAATTTTTTGTAGCCTTTACTTCCGACTCGTTTCATAAGATTTGATATTAATCTTAACCTAATCGATATTTTATTGCTATTATTAAAAGGTTATAATAATCCCCAGTTTTGGTTAATATTTATTAGAAAATTGATTCAAAACCTTATAATAAGCAACACTTTTATTGATGATTTTTTTCCGTCGGTTATTTATTAAGAAATTGTATTTAAACCAAAAATTCCAGTTATAAAACCATATTTTAAATCGACTTATTGGCTAAACTATAGTTTTATTCAATCATAGATAACTAATCATTTTATTTATTATCTCTTATAAAATAGTTATAAAGTATTTCTGTTCAGTTATGGCCTTAATGTCTCAGAAGAGATTTTTTGCGCTAAGTTTTCTCATTGAATTTAGTTTTTGGTAAGAAAACGCTCAGAAAGCTCAGGCAAAAAAAACAGGTGAACACAGATTTATTATAAATTAAGTGACCTTGGGCGTTCAAGTTATTCGTGGCGAAAAGTTTACGTCACTAAACGCAACGCTCTTTTTATTCGCCATTTAATACAGTTTTATATTATATTTTAGTAAATCCTATACTTCTCTTATATACTGAAAGACAGGCAAAAGAAAAATATTGAGTTTAGTTTTAAAAAAACTGAGGAAAAAATGATTTTAATACGAAAGGCACGGAAAAAGCCAGAATGAGTTCCTAATATCAATATGTGTTTTGTTGTTTTTCTTCATTTAGTTAATCATTTTTGTCTTATTTTTATACTTTTGGAGAAATGAATTCTTGTCTCACTTTCTACACATTTAACGATTGATTGAAAAATATTGTCTTGTTTTTCAATAATTATTAATAAAAGATTTTAATTTCATTTTAATGTTTGCACAAAAATGTTTAAGGTCGACTCAAATATTCCATTCAAATAGTTTTAAAGCGTTTATTTGTGTTTTGTATTATTCAAAATTAGCTATTATTTTGTACACGTATTCAATAGACGTTTGTTAAGAAAGTCATCGATAGTTCTCTCAAAGAATTTTTATTATTATTCTTAAAAATACTTTAACTCATATAATAAAAGATATATTTCCCCCACAATTGTTGGATGGCTTAAATTGTTGTGAACTTCTGTACCAAAGCTATGGCTTTAAATTATGATTTTAGCGCAACCGAGACATTCATTATTTCTTTTCAAAGTCCCTCACTCTCTGTCTATTCACACATATCTTTTGTCACCAAATAAATGAAAACTAAAGAAAAATTTAACCAAATCTTTGAGCAAACCTCCAGAGCCACTGACATAACAGTTATAATGGATTATATCGATCGCATGATTGCTATGATTTCATTGCCTTTTGTTTGTATTATATATGAAGTGAAAAACAAGGATTAGCTGAGCAGTGAATGAGAGAGGGAGGGAGAGAGAGACCAAAGATGAAAGACAAACGTAATGAAGAGCTTATTATATGATGAAGTGCTTTATGTACACACATATCACAAATTATTATTATTATTATTATTTTGGAACCCAAAATTTGTGCAGTTTTTGGTTCCTCTCGTATTCTGATATGGGAAAGAATGGCAAAGACAAGAGGGTAGAGCCAAATAGACTGTAATGAGCGCACGTCTCTCATTGAAATTAGTGTGCGATAAGCCTTTCCTCGATCTAATAGTTGCCAACAATTCCCCGCATAAGACCTGAGACAGAGTGAGCCAACCATTAAAATAGTGGCGAACCCACACATACAGCAAAATGCAATAATACGACACACATTCGCTAAGAATTGTTATGTCAGTAATGGAAGAGTTGTTGATTTCATTGCAACCAATGGTTCAAAGCTTCTGAGGCAATATTTTTTATTTAGTCATATAATGTCAATAATAAAATTGAATTTCTTTGGCTGCAGTTTTGTATCACTTATATACCTGTCCTTCTCTTATGCCTTAATTCAATAGAATTGATGTATTGTAATAGTCTTACTCTCAGTTTAAACAGTGAATTGTTTTATTGAATATTTGCATTTCGCGATTCAATACAAATACTTGAGTTTAGGGCTTATCTGACATTCAGACAGATTTTGAAATGTTTAAAAAAATAGATTCGATTTTAATTCTGTTGAATCACTTTTTTTCTTTAAACACAGAGAATCGTAATGAATAGGAATACGACAAAAAAATAGGCGGTAAGGGTTCTAAAGGCTGTGCATAAAAGTTATATAATATTAGACTATTATTGCGCCAAATATATTGTATATACGCTATAAATTTGAGTCCAAAAAATTGCATAAGACGTGAGTCGGTTCTGCGGCATTGCGTCGTTGGCACAGCATTTGTCGAGCAATTTGCAGTAATGAAGTACAGAAAAAGGCACTGCCATAGCAGAGGCACATACACTGATATCGGTCTAAAAAATATATACACTTTTCTGAGCACTTATTCTGATACGTATTGCAGAACAGCGTTTTCTGGATGGCTGTGCTGTGACTGTGTGTATCTGTTATTTTTAATGTGTGTGCGTGAATCTGATGGTTGTGATGGTTGTCAGGTCTGCTCTCGTGTTTGTGAGTGTGTGTGACCTCATATTTTGGGTTACTGTCGAGTGATAGACAGCCGAATATTCAGTTTGCGTTTTGCTGCTAAAAATGTCATCACAAATATCACACAAATTTCACAAATATATTACTAATTTCTATACGAAACAAAAAAAGATATTTTTACTGATATATCAGAAATATATTATAATAAAAGCTCTTTTGACGACTGTTTGAACACAACTAATATATAGCCATATATTTTACAATTAACTGAGAAAACACTTCTATGAATTTTAATTACGATATATTCAACTAAAACACATACAAAATCATAATATAATTCAAAATACTGAATAAAATCTGTTACACAGTTCTGTTAAATACGTTTGATTTTGTCCTCTCATTTAAAATTCAATCGTAATATTGTTTTAAAATTATTCTTCAAATCAATTATATTATTCCTTATCTCTAATTAATAGCAATACTTATTTCCTAATTGCAGTTAAATATTGAAACGTTGTTTTCAAACAAATACTCAAATGTTTTTCAATAGTGTGATAGGAATTGCAAATAGGCAGCAATGGATTGCTTATAAGCCGACCAAGTGTATTATATATTTATAAATAGTTTAATTGGTATTTCATGCTCTTTTCATTAACTTTTATTTAATTTTACAATTATGTTAAGAGTAAGACCTCTCTCTTCCTTTGCAATTCTCAGCGCATAACAACCAGTTTTTCAAAAATAAAGTATTTCCAAGTAATATATGAATCGCTATCTAAAAGGTTGTATAAATTTTTTATTCCTTCCCTCCATTACCTTCCATTATATAGACTCTCGAAAATATATTAATTATATTGAGTTGAGAGAGAGAGAGAGAGAGAGAGAGAGAGAGAGAGAGAGAGAGAGAGAGAGAGA